>JAEQBH010008670.1:0-115292 GCA_016808115.1 Tetrastigma voinierianum
CCTCCATTGCCTCCATTTTCATCTCCTTCTCCCTTGATGAGAGGGGTCTCTCAACTTCTAAGCCGTCCCACTCTTTCAAATTCTTTAAGGCTTCTTTTTTCCTTTCTTCCACTCTCTCAAAAGAATTCTTATTCCAATTTTTGAGTTGTACTTTAACAGCTTTTGGTTTCTTTGTCAATACCTATCTAGGCCTCTTATCTCTAGGCTACACCACCATTCGTTAACAAGATTCTTAAAACCTTCCTCCTTGAGCCACATATTTTCAAACCTGAACGGTAGTGGTCCTCTCACGAGGCGGCCTCCTCCTTAAAAAACAAAATTAGATTTGGTAATCGAAAAAGGTTTAGTAACGATTTAATCGCACTGCCTCCATGATGAACTTCCCAATCATCTCTAACTAGCCTTGCCATCCTTTGGTTGTTTAGCCCCCCTTTCCACGTGTATGAACCCCCTTGAAGGGGGAGGTCCTTTAATTCTAGCTCATCAATCACTTGAGAGAATTTTCTCATAGAGCTCAGGATTCTCCTTTCCACTGTTCTCTCATTGAGCTGGTTGCATTGAAATCTCCCCACCTTTGTGGCTCTCCCCATAAACCCTCATTGCTCTAGATCGTCGAGTTGGTCTCTTCCTCTGGTTGTTAGCGAAGTATACACTCGTGACCACAAATGCAAAATTATCTCACTGACTCCCAATTTACACGATAATGTGGTGGTTCTCAACCGTACCCACTAGTTGAAGCGTTCTAGAGTCCCAGAAAATAAGGATTCCTCTAGAAGCTCCCACAGCATTTACAACAACCCGATCACAGCAACTGCCCTTATGCTTTGACCCGAGTCCGTGAGATTTCTTTCAACTTTGTCTCCCGAATCTGAAACTAAGTCCACTTTAAAGGTTTTAGAAAAACTTTTATGAACTTCCTTTTCTCGGCATCATTTGCCCCTCTAACATTCCAAGAGATAATTCTTATAACCCGTTAATACTTCTGAAATAGCCTTGTCCCTTTTGATGACCCCTCTTGAGGAGAGAGCACTTGCCTTTTCTTGCCTTGTCCCTCCCGAGTTTTTTATTTCTTTATCAAATTTAGTCTTCCCACGCACCTCCTTACCTTACTCTTTCTTCTATCGCTTATTTTATACATCGGTCTAGCACTTCATCTTATTCCCTGAGGACATACCCAATTGCTAAACCAGGCATCTTTTCCTCCATGATGGCCGATCAGAAGCGTTTTCTACTTAATTCTTCCTCTCCTAATCCTTGGAGAAGTGCAGAATATTATCCACCACTACCACTTCTCTGCACTTATGGCATGAACTCATCAATATCACATGTGTTGGTACCATTATCGGGGTTTTGAGATTTTGGCTCCCCCCCTTTACGTGTGATTGAAAAGCCCATGACCAAGAGCATACTGGTGGGCTCGAGTCTAAAACAATAGGAGGGGAGGAGAGTTGGGATTCAGTAGGAAGATACTGCCTTTGGCATTGTATTTCTTCCTTTACTTCTTAAATGACCCCTCATCCTCCCTTTCTTCCCGCCTCTACTTCTCGAAAGTCCTGGAGTGATTTTACGTCTGACATTGGTTGCTTTGGAGTGTCTTTAAAATTCTTTACTTTAGGTCATTTAATCCTCACAGACTACTTTTGGATTACTTATCTCTTTTGGGCCTCATTGGGTAGCCCTTGCATAAATTTGTTTTCTAAGGCTTTTGGTAGGCCTTGGCCCATCCCTCTTTTCCCACCCCTCCAACTTAGAATCGGATGGGCTTTTTGGCTTAAATGGCTAAGGGAAGAGTGGAGATTAGCCCTGAAATCATTAAACTATTTTCTAAAGGCTATACTGCCCGCCTTGAAACTCCATCGAACCAGGCTATACTCACCACACTTTGTCGGTCGTCTCCTCCAGTCTCCTCTATCATATCCTTCGAGCCATCATCATGTTTTCTGCAAAGGGAACCACGCTTGTTTGCTAGCGCGTGTTGTGACCTATCTGCCTCCTCCTCTTATGCTTGTTTCTTTCCTCTTAACCTTAGATGACCCACATGTACGTGTAGTGGTTACTCACGGTTCGTTGAAGCTTCTCGCCCCTTCCAAAATGTTGGCGACACTTGGTCTCGTCTTCTCCTCGAAGCTTCACTGTGTTGCCGTAGAGCTTTTGTTCTGGCGTGTCCTTGTCAGTAGCCAAAAACCTCCGCAACAATCATCGATCATTTGCAAGACTTCGTGGCTCCGTAGATGCAAAAGCGATCCCTCATAATCCATGCCTCCTTTACCTCCTCTTTGCTTTTCGCACAGCTGGAATTGGGAGTCCACCACTCTAGATTTAGAGAACCTCCCTCTCCCCTAAACCATCTCTTTCTTGATTAAAAAACCCATTTGGCTTCTTCTAGGATATCAAACTCGGGAATGAGATCTTGGTTCGAAGAAACCGCCGTAAAACCCTTTCAATCTCTCGAGTTGTTCCTAATGACTTCCAAACTCTAAATCCGTCAGACAACTATCAGGAGGATTCTTCTATCTCCCTACCAGACAAAACTTCAAAGTTCCCATAGCCTCCCTTGGCAGGCATTTACATACATCTACCTAGATCATATTTGGTGAATGACTTCTCCTGCCCGTGACCTCGACGAGGATCTTCCTGGAAGAGACTTCCTTCATTTTCTCCTCGATAACCCGCCTCTCCTATGTGGCGAACAATCTTGTTTCCGGTAGCCTCCCTCCTCTCCTATGTCTTCAGCGATCCCTGACTACGTAACTGCATTGACAAGTCTAACCCTTAATCAACCGACCCTTTGGAATGAAAATCTTATGTCTTTTTCCTTTGTCATGTAGGCATGATAGGTATTTTCACCAATATCATTTTGTGACTCTCCGGCTATAAATCTTATTTCTTTGAGTCAAAGATTCTTTTGGACTTACCTCTTTCCTTACATGATTTCAACACCTTGGTCGTAACCCTTCTCCTCCCAACTTGAACCATGAAAATACCCATAGGCACTTCAGCCTATCTTTGTTGATGTACCCCCGCCAGGAATCTTCCCTTTCTCTCCAGAGATCTAAGATTTTGAGTTAACAACGAACCATTTCCTTGACTTTAAAGGGTGGGAAGTAGAGAATGAATATGGATGAGTCTGACCATCGACTAAATTGAAGAAAGTATATGTTAGATGTGTACAACCTTTTCCTTTTATTTTCTTCTTATATTGTGGGTCCGTGGGTGTGTATATATATAAATGCGATATGTAATGTAGAGGCAAGTCTTTTTCCGTGAATATAATAAAAATTAGGGATTCTCTCTTTTCTCTCTTCACGTAGTGCCTTCAGAGCGAAGAAAACTAATTTACTTTTGATGATCGTGTTTCATTACGGGTCACTTTGTTCTCCTCGAACATTCCCGCGGTCGGATCTCCCCTCCGTCGCGAAGTCGCCTCTGTGGTGACTTTTGTTAGGAAAACTTAGATTAGGCGCCGCGAGGTAGATCTACGTCGGTGGAAACCCGCGGAGAAAAGCTGTCTTTGGCGCCGTCTGTTGCTCCTCTCTGGCGACAGCGGTCCATGCACCCGGTAGCGTGTGTGCGTGTGGCTCACTTTTCGTTGACGAGACTTCATATCCAGGCTCGTGCAGTCTTTGTCTTCTTGCTCCATCCCTCGTGATCCACAGGAGCCCTCATATCACTTTTATTCGACTCCGCCCTTTCTTCGATCGATCTTCTCACCAGTTTTACGGTCATTTTAACCCAATCTGGGTTCTGTGATGATCGCCCTCTATTAGGGCTCTCTTCAATCTGACGTGATTCGATCTCTAGTTAGTGGATGCTAGGCTAAAATCCTATTTTGCATTTGTTATCTTTGGATCTCCTCATCATCAGAAAATTTGATTGGTAGTGAAAATTATCTTTCTGAGTGAAACACGTGGAACTGCGGTTCATGGACAAAGTTACGGATCTATCTGTTACAGGAGGATGCTATACCTAATGTTGACGGAGTGCAAATGGAAAATAGATGCCTGACTATCTTGTATTATGGCGATGGTTGGTCCATTTTGCTTCATCTTCGGGCTTACAAAACATGTTCTAAGTTTTGGAATCAGGCAAAAGTTCTATACACGAATGATATCCGGCACCTTTATATAAGGTGACTTACGCTATTATGTTGATATTGACGACGGGACATGGATTTGTCTAATTATATTGGCGAATTGCATAACTTTTAAGGAGAAGTTACAGCCAACTGATGCACTCTTCTTGGCGCGTGTTAGGGCTTGACCAGCGCGCTGATTGACAAGTTCTTCATGGTCCCTTACTCTTATTGGCCTCGTAGAATCTTGGGGCCGTGGGGTCAGATTCTTGGCAGTCTAGTCCCATCCTTGGATGATGTGTTTGCTCACCTCCTCATTATCTACACTCCACATAGACTTTATATGATAGCCTTGAATTCTTCGTGTTAGTTTCTCCGCAACCTTCGAGGAGGATGTAGTGATGCTTAGGAAGTAGAGACAGCGTCCTCATTACTGTGCGATAAGTTTAATACACTGCGTGATCGTTGTTATCGGTTGCATGGGCGGCCTCCTCGTCACGCCATGTGGCCCCGATCTTAGGTCAAATTCTCTGGCCGCCCGAGACCAGGCTCCTCCGCATCTCGGGTATTCCCTCAATTGTGATGAGTATGATGACTATCTTGACATCAGCGGCAGTCGGCTTACATTTGCATCTGTTGCCAGGCCGGTAATACCTCTGCACCCCCTTACTCATACATCTTCTCTTCACCCTGGATTCTAAACTCTGGTGCTTCCGATCACATATCTGGTAATAAAGATCTTTTCTCCTCTTATTCACCCTTCCCTACTTTTCCCTCTTATTCTGTGTTTGTGGTCTATTTGTGATTTAAGGGTTTGGTTTGTCATCCCTCTCCGCCCACTCATCTCAGCCACAGCCATTTCTCACTCCCAGAGTGTCCCTTTAATCACTATTTCCATAAGCAAAATCCTCGTACTCTTAATTGTACATCCCATTATTTTTCGAAAATTTGTGACCTTCACTTTGAGACCAGTACGGGAAGATGATTGACATCGGACGTGAGTCTGAAACCTCTATTACCTCACCTGAAATCTCATCTCCTGGAGTTTTATTTCCAACTTTGTTATCTCTCCTCATCGTCGTCTAGGCCACCTAGTCTTTCTAAGTTCAAAGGTAAATTACCATTCCACTTTATTAGTCACTTTAGCATTTCCCAGAGTCCTGTCGGCTTAGGAAACATACTCGTGTCGTTCACTTGTCGTTTGAATAATCGAGCAAATCTCCTTTTTAGACTTATCTGCTTGATGTTTGGGGGTCCTTGTCGGATGCGTCTACTAGGATTCGATGTTGCCCATTTCATTGATAGTATACCGATCATCTTGGTTTTTAATGAAAAATCTGGGTGAGTTATATTCTATTTTCGAAATTTTATCTTTGAAACTCTATGATTCAATATTTCTATTAGTGTGTTACGTGGTACAATGCCGACGAATATTTTTACGCACTTTATTTCATTTATGTCCCGACATAGGATCCTTCGCCAGTCTTCTTGTGCTCATACTCCTCGACAAAATAGGGTAGGCTGAGGCACGTAAGAATACGTCATCTTGTGTGGAACGCTTCGTACTCTCCTCCTCCATTATCATGTTCCTTTCGTTTTTGGGGGGCGTTGTTCTTCTTTGTTTGTTATTTGATTAATCGTATGCCTCATCTTGTGTTACATGATCGGTCACCGTTATTGCACTGACCGTAGCTTTATTTTCCGCCATATAATGTTTTTGGTTTGTACTTTCTTTGTTCATTTTCTCACTCGGGACAAGATAAGCTTTCGCGAGACCTGGCTCCATCTTCTTAGGCTACTTGACTTAGGAAGGGTTATCGTTGTTATTCCTCGGACTCATCGATACTTTCTCTGTTGATGTCACCTTCTTGAGACTCACCTTCTCCTCCTCAGGAGTCTGCGCATTCTGCGAAAGTCTTACCCACTTCCCATCATCTCACCTTATGTTTGATGATGTATCTTATACGTCCCGAAACAGGGATTATCGTTGTCGATCAGTGTTGTTCCTCTTATACGGTGATGCCTCTAGCATTTCCTTCCTATCCCTTCGACACGCTACCCAGAAACTCACGCCTCTTCTTTGATACTTGCCCATTGCTCTTGAGTAATCGATCTACTAACAATCCTCATCTATTTACAATTTTGGGTTCCATCGTTATTTTCATCTTTACTCTGCGCTTTGCTCTACGCTATCCTCTGTTTCTCTTCCTAAGAGCTCTTTCCCATCCGGGTTGGCGACAGGCAATGGTAGATAAAATTGCTGCTCTGCACTCGACTGACACTTGGGATCTTCTTGTTTATTTGGTAAGTTTCCAGTTGGTTGTCGTTGGGTTTACATAGTTAAGGTTGGTTCTGATGATTAGGTTGATCGCGCAGGCCCGCTTAGTTCTTAAAAGGATATACTCGGGTTTATGGATTCGATTATGGTGGCGCATTCTCCCGGATTACGAATTGCCACAGTTGTCTCCTTCTTTCCATAGTTTGCTATGTGTTGTTGGCCACTTTATCGATTGGATATTAAAATGTCTTCGGCCGTGGTGATCTTTATAGAAGAAGTTTATATGAATAACTCCCACAGTTTTGTTGCTCGAGTCAGTTTTAAGCGTGGCCGCTCTCTATATGGCTTGAAACAATCTCCTCGAGCATGGTTTGACCGTTTTAGTTATGTTGTTCAAGAATTTAGCATGCTTCGCAGTACAAAAGACCATTCAATTTTTTTATCATCGTAACTCTTCGGGGCAGTGTATTTATCTGGTTGTTTATGTGGATGACATCGTCATTACAAACACTGATCAGGATGGTATTCAGAAACTAAAGCAACACCTTTTCACCCACTTTCAAACTAAAGACTTGGAGAAACTCAAGTACTTTATGGAATCAGATAGCTCAACTAGCCTGTGTAGTCATTTCCTAACTAAGTATGCTTTTTGCACACTCATAGAAGAAACTTCGTATGTTAGACTGTAAACCGGCCGACACTCTATGATCCTAATGTCAAAACTCTGTACTCCGTGATAGTGAAATTTGTGAGATCCTCAGAGATATCGACGACTAGAGGCAACCTAACTACCTCACCCTTACTCCATTTGACATTTCATTTCCCGTAGTTGTTATCGACCTTGGCCAAATACCATGTGATAGCCATCGATGCCATCCCGATTCTTCGATATATCAAAAGACACCGTGCCAAGGCGTGTTGTACGAGAATGTGAGGTCATACTCCGTGTTACTCTGCCATTACAGACGCAGACGCGCCGACTCCACCACGATAGACGCTCCACTTTACAAGGTATTGTTTTTTCATCGGCGCAGAACTCTATCTCTAAGAGTAAGAAACAACACGAGTTGCTAGATCTACACTGCCGAGTATCGAGCCATGGCCACAACATGTGAATCGATATGGTCGGTGACACCTTCCTTGGAGTCGAGATTTGGAAAGGATGAACAGATGAAGCTCATTCTAGAAACCAAAGCCGCTTTTGTATTATCAGATCAACCATTTCTACGAAATGACTAAACAATATCAAGCCGACCACTTCATTAGAGAGAAGACGATCAGATGTATGACTATTAGTTTTGTCGATTCAAATGATCAACTAATGTATATCTTACTAAATTCTCTCAGAGGTTTTAAATTAAATACATTTGTAACATGTTTGAAGCATATGACATATATGCTCTAACTCGGGTTTTAATTGTTAGACAGGCCAATCTTTTCCTTTTATTTTCTTATCAGACAGGGTCCTATGAGTGTGTGTATATAAGTCCAATATGCAATGTAGAGGCAAGTCTTTTCTTGTGGAATATAATAAAAATTGTGATTCTCTTCTTTTCACAAGATATTTTTTCTAGTCCCTTGACCAAAATACATGCCGGATGGAGTTAGTTACTTCAAGAAAGGTTTAAAAGATGACTTCTATGTTGTGGATACCATCATTTAGGAAAAACTTAGAGATAAATAAGACATTCTCAAAGCTTGTGGGATGGATCATATATGATTGCTAATGACTTCTTTATAATCCAATGACCCTAGTACTTTTTCACAGAGCAATGACACTTGTCGAGGTCATTCTTAGAAAATTCTCATCAGCTTCATTTCGATGTATAGTCGATCTAAAGAAAGAGTGAAAATCAATCTTTGAGCAATTGTTTTTCATGAAAAAACTTAAGAGAGTGACAATGAGTGTGGTGGGAGGTTAAAATAAGGGCTCAGTCGTATATGATTTAACTGTAATTGTATGATAATCAAGAGAAAATTATGTATTATTGATCACAAACTACCTATTTTAATACAAGACAATCTCGAATCAAATAGGAAAGAATATGAAGTTTCCTGACCTACATGAATACATGTTTCCTTTTCAATTAGTTTATAATTCTACAATACTATAACTCTCTCCTTCAAGTTGAAGTATAGATGTTGATCATGCCCAACTTGTTATAAAGATAAATAACTCGATCCTCACTCAAAGGTTTTGTGAAAATATCTCATAACCGTTATCCAGTCTTTACATATCCTGTAGAGATCAACCCCAACTGTCTATTCTCATAGACAAAAAGACAATCTATCTCAATATGTTTTGGCCCGTTCATGAAATACCGGGTTAGATGCTATATGCATGACAACTTGGTTATCACACTAAAGCTTCATTGGTACTGAAGTTTCGATGCTCACTTCCATTAATAACTGATGTATTCACATGATCTTGCACAAATGGTTACAGGAAACAAACGAAGAGATTGCGAGCACTAGCGCACTACTATATACTGCATCATCATTTCGGGATCGATTCAGTGATGAAGTAATGCGCCGGACTAGAGACTCAAGGGGTTTTACACCGGCGAGTATACTCGAGTAATGAGAGGTTTTACAGGAATGGGAACGGGAGCTAGAGTAGGAAATGGTAAGGAAACAGTATAGACCAATAAATCATCAGCCTCCATTTGATTAGTAACAATAGAAGAAGGGGAAAACGAGGTAGTCTCAAAGAATGTGTTAAACGACCAACTTTCCTAAAAGTCTTGTTCGTAGGATTTGAGCTTCAACATGAATATCATGCTTTCAACACCTTCCTCAAGTGCAAGGCCCATACCCAGATCGGGAGAGCCTAAACAAACCAAATAGTTCTTCACTTTCAAATAAACTCAATGAGGATTAAATACAAGGAGAGTGGTTCGAACTTAGAACCTCTCGCCAACCACTGCTTTGATATTTACGTTAATACAAAATTTTCTCTGCAGCTGAACTTGTGATTTGAGTTTACTATAGACATGCTTCACCGTATCGCAACATCAATAAACAAAGTAACGCCAAGAGCCGGTAGACAATAACACCTATACCTTTCAACACGAGAATATTCCAAGCGCATACACTTTAGCGACACGCTGTTAATTCTGAGGACGAACATCTCGAACAAAGCATTTGCATCCAAATACCTTGGGATCAATATGCTTAATATTAAAACTATAATCTTTTTAACTTAAATGGGAATTCATTAAAATAAATTAAATGATGATAAATTTGAAGATATAAATCATATTAAAATTATAATCATTTTATTTAATGAAATAATATAAATACGACAAATGTATCATTTTTTATTTATATTCTTTAGATTTAATTATCATATAAATAATATGAAAAAGACTTGTTAAGAAAAGTATAATGTTATAAATGAATTATCATATAATGTTAACAAATGTTATGTATTGTTAGTACTAAAAAGCCTAAGTCCCTTTAGATGATAGTATAGGTGAAATGGGGTAAAGGATGGTATGTTTTCACTAAGTTCATTATGACCTTCTAGAAGGAGGAGGCAAAGCAGTTTAGTGCCCGTCAAGATGATTCGAATCCTCGTGCCTACAAAGTAGGGCTTTGTGGGAGGTTTCCATGGGGAAGATTTTGACTATGATCAACTTAAAATGTGATTTCTCCCTCAGCCAGCTAAAACCCATTTGTGGCGCACTAAGAAGTTCGGGAGCACTTTTATCCATCATTCTACATTTATGCCTATGGACTACCTTATGTTCTATCATAAGGTATCGTAGTCCGGTTCCCGCCTGTTAAAGAGCCGACATGGGTCAGCTTGTCTTCCTCTCAAGAAAGAGTTAAAGTCAGGCGGGCGCCTCCTCGTGTTTACAGGTAACTGAACGAGAGGAGCAAAGTTGTGTTTGAGGATGAGCGGTTTTTGCTTGATAGTCAAGTCCTTTTTTAAGGTCATTTCTGAAAGCCACAACTATGATTCCCCGATGTGGATCCTCTTTCGTAAGATGCTTGTTGTGTTTTTGTAGCTTGTTTGGCGAAATGGCAGGTTTTCGACTTAGCCCCTCTTTTTGTAGCCTGCCTCTACTCTTCGTATAACCTCGTGTACTCTTAGGTGCCCGCTTGCTTATCTCTTTTTTACAGCACTGCTTTTCTTGTTTGTCATCAAAAAAAAAAAAAAGAAAGAAATTTGGAATAAAATATTTTGAATTAGTTTATGCATTGTAATCACTTTCTTAATATTAAATCTTAATATATATTTAATATAAATGTTTGTATATATTCACCAAAAAGTAGATTTGCCTAGTAGTTGCTGGGGCAAATTTGATCACTAGCATGGGCCTGAGTCCCATGTTGTGCGAAGTAATTTTTTCTCAAGGTTTTTATGGTTGTGTTAGCCGATGAAGGCTCGGTTTGACAAGTGAAAAATATTGAAATTTCACCGATAAATTGCGAATTTCCCCACCTCGATTACTGGAGGCCACTTCTTTCGAGGCCTCCGACATCTCGATTTGTTGAAAATTTCCCGAAATCTGATCATGATTACACTTTTCCTAACAGGAATCCAGCTTGATAGGCTGCAAAGCCAAATTGTGTCGATATACACTCTGATGCTTGGAATCATAGTGTGTACTGGGATAGCTCTCGCTTTGTGTGCTGGTGTACATTGATCCATATGCATGTTCGCTTCACGCACACCGGCAAACACCTGCACACATCCCAACATTTCACGGTGAAAAGAAAACAAACTGCATTGCTTTAAATCATTGCAACATTTCACTCTATCATCGCATCAAAATATCTGTGAAACACTGAGAGGTCTGAGAATTGAATTTACTGAAACATTCAGAAATATTCATGATATTTTCTACAAAAATATTGGTTATTAAAATTTTTTCATATTTTAATTATATAGATTATGAGAAATGATTCTTATCTTAATTAAGGTAGATTAAAATCAAATGATTAGTAATTATTAAATTAAATATATATATATAATATGTTATTCAGATATTATTATTGCCTAGATATTATTTACTGCTTTATATTATTATAAATATTATGTAGAGAATTATGAGATTTAAAATATTATATATTATAATTTTAAATTTTTAAATAATATTATTTTATTTCTTCTTTTCAAATTAATATTTGATTTAAAAATATCATAAGTTATAATGTAAATAAAAATAAAATAAAATATTATAGAGGGATTATGAACAAATAAATAATAAGAGAATATAGTGTTTGCACTATATATAATAAGTGCACCACTGTTTGGTGGTTGGAGGTGCCACTTCACATTTTGGGTGGGTTTGAAACTTTAGGAAGCAAATTTTCATATTTTTGAGCCAAGGAAAACAGGAAAATAAAAATTTCGAAAACTGGATTTTTTCGGAAAATATCGGATTTTTCGGGGAAAATATCGGATTTTTCGGGGAAAAATCGGCGATTTTTCCGATTTTTCTCTGATTTTCTTTTACTCCGATTCTTCCCAAAATCGCTCTGTCCTAACTGAACCATTTTCACAAAATCGGCCGAAAACCATTTTTAGTCCTGCCTATCATATATCCGTATAATTCTATAGCTGCAATATACTGCTTTTCTCAAGATCTCTCATATATGATATAAATATTAGGAAGGAGATCCTGTTGTTTTGTAAAATTGTTACACCAGCTTCTCAAAAGAATCCATTTTATACCCTTTGCAAGAGGCTATAACTTCTAACTTAGGCTATAGATGGAGTGATCATTTTTCTTTTTTCTTTTCCCGTGTTATCTGTAGTTGTGATGGAAAACGGTCTTGTTTACTTGAAATAATATTAAAAAATCTTGCCCATTGAATACAAATTGTTTGGCTTGCATAGTTCAGTTAACTCTGTAGTGTTGCATTGAGATCCCTTATGATTTTTTTTTCTTCCTCTTGAAATCTTACTTATGGTTTATGCCAACATTTTCTTGTGCAGAAACCAATTAGGAGGGGTGTTGTAGGATATACCACAGTAGAGGAGCTGACTATGGAAGATCAACACTGGGTGAGTCCTATTACATCATGTTTTAGGTTTTGCCCCTTTCGTTTCTCTCTCTTTTTTTTATATGTAGAGTTAGGTATATTGAAAAAGACTGCACCTGAAGAACTGTTCCATTACGTCTAGTGTACGAAGGTTATTTATGTTTTTGGTGATAAAGAAAAGTCACTGCAATGGGAGCCAAATTTAGGATGTAGCTAGTGATTTGGCTATTGTTCCTTTTCGATCCCCACATTCACCATAATAGTTAGCAACAAATGAACATCTGCGGAGGGTCTCTATGCCAGTTATGCAGAGGATTTTTACTCCTCTAGTTGTGTGTATTGCTTTCCAATTTTCTGGTTTCATCCCTTGAACTAAACTTAAGTATTGCTGCTCTGTTAAATTTCTCCATTTCTTTTTGAACATCCTTACATTTATCGAGATTCTTTATCTCATAGTACTTTAAATTCATATCAGTAATTTTTGCTTCTGATAAAAAGTTTAAAAAAAAGATGAAGAGACAAAAGTTTCTAGGAAGGGTGGATTGAGCTTTAGTTAAACCTCAAAAAATAAAGAAGAGTACAAACAAGAAACTATGACTACAGAATGTTTTTTTTCCTGATCAGTGGAGAATGCAGTAGTTATTTTACACTTTACTGTCTACATTTTATGGATGTTTTCCTTATTAGTTGCATTGATGCTGTCCTATACTGATTAGTGATTAGCTTTTGTCCTTTTAGTGTTTGTTTGTATTAGCTCAAGAGAATAAATGATCGCTACATTTTGTTTTTTTGATAGGATGTCTATGTTCTACGCCTTGTACAACCGGCCTGATGAGACAAGAAAGGGTGAAGTGTTGTGGTTTCAACAGTTCGCTTGAAAATACTTAGAAATGAAAACTTTTGCTGTTTAAAATATGCTTTTATCATCTTTTGCTGCAATAGATTTTACAATGTTGGAGGAAGTTTGGAATTGTTCTTGCTATAATTTATTTTGTGGGCTCATTTCTGTTTGGTGAGAACTTGCTACGCTCTTTTACTCGAGTACAATAATTACTTTAGTTTATATTATCATTTAGAATCGACAAAGCATTTTGTCTAGTTATGCTCCTCAAGATATGTATGAAATGCATTTTACCCTATGAAAATGTGTCCTGTGAACCCTAACCCAAAAAAGAAAAAAAGAAAGAATCTAAACAAAGAAGGAAAGAGAGAAAAGAAATGAGAGAAACACAAGTAGATGGATAGGAATCATTTTAGATGCTTTGCTAGTTTTTTTCAAAACAATGTTCTTGTCTTGAACTAATGAGGTCTCTCAAACCATGGAAGATTAAAGATATGGTATTGTATTTTTTGATCGACGGTATTGTATTATTTGATTTATTTCTCAAACTATTTTTTTCGCCTTTCTCGATGAGATATTCCTATTATTATCTTTGTATAAATTATTTGTTGTATGTATGTGAATTTTGAAGGTGTGAAATGAGAGAAGAAAATAATACTTTTCTTTATTGAATGAGTGAGTTATAATGTATAGAGCAAAGAGCCAAAAAGTGTTTCAGGCACGCCTGATGCGAGGTGGTCTGAAAATGCCTGAGGTGTTCCAAAAAGCAAATAGCATAGAAGGCGTACGCCTTCTCAGCCAAGGCGCAACAAAGGCGTAGCCGCATGCCTTCGCCGAGACGATGCCTGGCCAAAGATCCAAAATGAACACAAAATAAAAGTAAACCTATAAAATATAGATTCAAAACACCCAAACACCCAACCCTAATTGTTTGGCTTTGAAACAAAAGGAAAATAGAGAAAAAAACCCTAACCTGTGTCAAAAAGTTCTTTGTTTTGCTACCGTCGTTTGCTTCTGCTTAACCGAGCTCTACATCGCTCTCACCTCTCGATTAGAGGTCTTTCATTGTCCCTCGCTTCTCTCATCATCGCCAAGGTAACGATCCTCGCTCTTCCACTTCCCACCAAAATTCCCATGTTCGGGCCAATTGATTTTTCGCTTTCTTATGGATATATTAGAAGTTAATACCTCGTTTCAATCTCTTCTATTAATGCTATTTTTTTCTTAATGCTGTTTCTATCAAGTATTAATCCTTTGTTTGGACTTCTTTTTTTTATACCAAATAAATATAAATTATATTCGCTAATATTTTTATGATATCTTATTTCCATATATTCAAATTAACTTATTTCTACTAAATCAATGTATTTCAAAATGTTATTTTACGATATTTGCTAATATATGTAAATTAATTTTTTTGTATGAAGATCATTTCATACCAAACCTAGTTTATTAAATGATATTAGTAAATTATATTTGCTACTATGATTATCCTATTTTCATAAAAAAGATAATCCATAAAACAAAAATATCCATAATTTTTAAAAATCTATAATTTCAAAATATCTATAATTTTTATGTATTTTTTTAAATCAATGTAAATTAATCCTAATTTCATACCAAATCAATGTAGATTATATTTTCTAATATGGTTATCCTATTTTCATAAAAAGGATAATCCATAAAAAAAAAAAAATCCAAAAATAATCAATAAATCTAAAATATCCGTGTTCTTATATAAATTTCAAAATAATCTATAATTTATCTAAAATAATCTATAATTTGTATTCAATTATATCTTTTTAATTTTTATACAAATTGTGTTTTGATTATTATTAATGTTGTTTTTTAAAATGAGTTCCTCTTATTCAAGAATCTCGAAAAAGATTTTCAGGTGGAAGTATGTTATTGAAATTCCCGAGGAGAAATATTTGAGATGTAAATTGATTTTGTATGGAAGTATGCTATTGAAATTCTTGAGGAGAAATATTTGAGATGTAAGTTTTGCAATCAAAGATGGACCTTTGTTTTATTGGTAATGGATTTGAGGATCATCTTATTACTGCGGACACAAGTATTCCTAAAGATAAACATACTCAATGGAAAAAATCTGATGCTTTACTTTGCAATATTCTTCGACAATCTATTGATGCCAAGACTTTATATAATATCGCCTATAAACTTGCTACACTCTTCCGGAATTCAAGTAAAAAACCGTACACCAATGATATTCAGCCATTTCTACCAGTAATATCCTATCGCTACAATTTGAAATAGCTCTATGGATATATCTTCTTATGGTGGACAAAATGTCCGCTCTAAGGATGAACTTATTCTATTTTGCCAGTCTACTAATATCGAGACTTCCCGCCCAAGATGGATTAAGTCTTTATGATCATTCTTTCATAACCCTAGCGCATTTTGAGAATATCCGAATGATACTCACCGGAGCGCTTATTCCAAACTTGATGAGGCCTGCTCTGCCATTTCCCACACCTCCACCGCCACTAATCCATGTGATCCGAGATTACACCGACACTTTCGATGGTTTCTGGGCCTATTCTTTGAAGTCATTCCAGAGTAGGACGCCAGAAGAACGCGTAGAGGACAACGCCTTCACGCACATATCACATAGTTTGACACACCGTGGTCGATGCTATCAATTACATGGTCGACTTTTGTAATCGTTCCATTCGCCCGCCTTCTCGATCATTTAGCACGCCTGCTCTGTCTCAAAGAACTCATCCACACCTCAGGGGGTCATTCTTACGACCGGCGAATATGAGGAGTACCTTCTGCCTTCACTCAAGCAAACAAATCTTTCTTCCATTCCTTCATGTCTTAATTCCAATGTCTCTCGTTGCTGGCCTTGTACATTCATCTACACTCTCGATCCTTGATATTGGAGCCGATCAAATCTCTCGGGTAATAAAGACCTTTTTTCTTCTCTCTTAGCTTCCGCTTCCATTACCTTAGCTAATGGTTCTCAAATCATACCTAAAGACATCGTCTGCTTGTTTCCTCCCTTCCTCGCCTCACTGCACCCTATGTTCATAAATTTTCCTTTTATTTCCATTAAGAAGTTGGACTCGTGACCTTCTCTCATCAGGTAATTTATTTTTTCACACAACTCAGAATCTTGCAGACCAGAGTACGAGGAAGACGACAGATCTATACGAGTCACAAGGCCTCTTTCACCTTAGCTCAGCTCTTGTTCCACTCATTGCACTTCCACTAAGCTCCTCTCCTCCTCCACCTGGCCGTCTCTACTATCCAAGTCTTCCAAGCTCGGAAGTTGGTTCCTCATTTTTCTAGTTTATCTTCGCTTGAGTGTGAGTCCTGTCAGCTTGAGAAACATACTCGTGTCTTGTTCCCAAATGGTTTAGATCCTCGGACAAAGTCTCCTTTTGAGCTTGTTCACACTGATGTTTGGGGTCCTTCTAGGTCTACCTCTACTTTAAGATTTCATTACTTTGTTTTATTTTATAGATGATTATTCTCTATGTACTTGGTTATTTTTAATGAAAACTCGAACTGAGTTATTTTCTATCTTTCAAAAATTTCATTATGAAATTCGCACTCAATTCAATACTTCTATTCTTATTTTAAGAAGTGATAATGCAAGAGAATATATCTCTACGCCATTCTCTTCTTTATGTCTTTCCATGGGATTCTTCACCAATCATCTCAGGCTTACACTCCTCAATGTAATGGAGTATATAGTAATAACTATCATTTAGTCGAGACAGCCTTTGCACTCTCCTCCATCATGTTCCTCAACGTTTTGGGATGCTATCTAGTTGTCATATTTGATTAATCAGAGTGCCTCCCCATTTTGGTATGATCAGATCCCTCATTCTATCTTACTATCTACTCAACTCTTTACCTCCATCCCCGTGTCTTTGATTGTATTTGCTTGTTCAGATTTCAAATTCTCGGGCAAGACAGCTCTTTGCCAAAGCCACTAAGTGTGTCTTCTCAGGGTTATTCTCACCTTCAGCTGTATATCATGATTCTCCGATACTAATCGCTACTTTATATCTGTTGATGTCACCTTCTTTGAGGATTCCTCCTTCTTCTCCTCTGCAGCGCATCCTTCTGTTCCTGATGTCATCTCTATTCCTCTTGTTTTACTATCTCCCGATTTCCCTTCTCCGCCTACAAATGTCATGACTCGACCACTTTAGGTCTATATTTGGTCTTCGTCTCTCGTCCTTCATTAGGTACCCTGTTGACTTCCATCTCATGGGCCAACATTTCTGCCTGCTCCAAGAACCGTTCTGATGATCTACCTATTGCCATTTGGAAAGGCACCAGCCGCATCAACCCAGGCCATCCTCGCGAGCACTTTTCACAGAACAAGTTATTTTACCTTACTTTGCTTAGAATGACTATTCCTTTGTTTCACTCCCTAGTGCCACTGAGGAGGTTTCTCATCCCGGCCGGGAAACAAAAGAATGACCGAGGAAATGTGGATGCTCTTACTCCAATGGACACATGGAAACTTGTCGCCTTCCACGCGACAAGTCTCCTATTACCGCTGAGTTTATGTAGTAAAGGTGGGACCTGATAACAAGATTGATTGGCTTGATGCCCGTTTGGTTGCCAAGGTGTACCAAGAATACATTTTAATTATTATGATACTTTTCTTCTGGGTGGCTAAGATTTCGTCCTTCTGCTCGCTTGCTTTTCTATATCGCGAGCGCTCAAGGACCCATTTTTTTCGCTTGATATCAAGAATGCTTATGGTGATCTCGAGGAGGTTTATATGGGAGCAACCACCGACTATATTTAGGAGTCCCATGGTATGCAACCACGCTGCTCCTTATATGACCAAATACCTCTCGAGCTCGGGTTTAGCCTGGGCTGTTTAGTGGTTCAGAGTTTGGCATGATTCAAGCGCAGCGCACTACTGCTTTTTTATCATCATTCATATACTAGGTAGTGTATTTACTTGATTGTTTATGTGGATGACGTAGTCATTACAGGTAGTGACCAGGATGATATTCAGAAACTCAAACAACACCTCTTTAGCCACTTTTAGATAAAAGACTTGGGGAAACTCAAGTATTTTATAGGCATTGAGGTAACTCAGTCTTATTCCAGAGTAGTTATTTCTCAGAGGAAGTATACCTTGGATATATTGACAGACATTGATATGTTGGACTGTAAGCCTATAGACACTCCTATGACTCCTATGGATCCAAATGCCAAACTTGTACCAGGTCAGGGGAAGCTTCTACGAGATCCAGGGAGATATTGCCAACTTGTAGGTATACTAAACTATCTCACTATCACTGGGCTCGACATCCAAAAGCTTCCCGTGGAGCATAGTTACTAGTTCCCGTGAATCACTATGATAAATGTATTACAGAGTTCGTATTCGCTATATCAGCGAACACTAGGTCATGGCTAAGCATGGTATCGTGCGCCATACCCAAGTTGTTGGCTATAGTGGTGCAAACTGGGCAGGATCACCCATAGATAGACGCTCTACATCGCAGGTATCGTGTGTTCATCGGGAGGTAACTTTAATATCCCGAAGAGTAAGAAACAAGATGTAGTAGCCAGATCAAGTGCTGAAGCCGAGTACTGAGCTATGGCCTTAGCAACATGTGAACTTATATGGTTGAAGCATCTCCTCCAAGAGCTAAGATTTGGGAAGGATGAACAAATGAAGTTTATATGTGATAATCAAGACGCTTTGCATATTTCATCTAACTTAGTTTTCCATGAGATGACCAAACACATCGAAGTGGATTGCCACTTATCGAGAAAAGATTGTATCTGATGCATGACTACTGTTTTGTCAACTCTAATGACCAACTAGCGCATACATCTTCACTAAGTCTCTGAGAGGTCCTAGATAAAAGTGTATATGTGACAAACTTGGTGCAATTTATACGCTTCTAAATTTTTGATAGGAAAGGCAAGGTTAATTTTAACCATTTAGGATTATTTTCCTTCTTTTTTCTCCTAATTGTGACTCTAACTTGTTTCTTGCCCTAACACTAGAGTATAAATATGTGTGTTTCCTCATTTTATAAATTAATGAGAATCAATGTGTTCGTTTTCTCAATGTAGGATACATGTGTTTAACTCTCATGGATTGATAAATTGCTTTATATTGTATACAGATACTGATTATATATTGTTTCTGTTTGAATTGAAATTGGTTTCTATTCTATACAGTAGCTCCAATATGATATTCTCTTTGTTGCTAGATTGTTGAAGCTTCAGCCGAGAAGCTCGAAAATGGATGGAAGCATTTGATCATGCCAAGCAACAGGTATAATAAAGTTAATTTGAAATTGTGGCTAGCATAGTGAATTTATCATGATCGGCATAGAATTGTAATTAAAAAAATGATTTGAACTAAGTTATTTAATATGACTTTGTTATTCATTTATTTAGTTCATTTCTGTCTCATTTGCTTCTTGTCATTGTAATACAATAATGTACTTATCTTTTCTCTCATAAATTTATGGCCTAATAATATTGAGTCCATGAAGTTTTCTCATAATATGCTCTCTTTTTTTTGAATCTAACTGACATGTGATTTTATCAACAGGCTGAATACGAGCTAAGAGGAAGTGGATGCAGAATGAACTGAACCTTGAAACTGGAGTATGCATAAACATCTGTGGATGAAGGAAATATTTTACATATATATTAGTATGTTTTAAATTTATTTTGGAAAACCAGTCGACAAATCTTCTACCAGACAAGGGCAATTTTAAGTCGCACTCAGGAATTGTTTCAGACACCAACTGTTCCAATCTTAAAAAGGAGAAACAGTGCAATCTTATGAGTTTTAAATTTGAAATGTACAATCTTATTAACCAGATATTAGCGTGTAATCTCTCGTTATTTATTTTTTATATGTGAAGGATCAATCTTGAAGGGCATCGACACAGTGTGAGGCGGTATGCACATGGTTTAAAAGAGCTTATAAAAATTGGACAAGGTGAATGATGTTGATCATGGTGTGCAGTTAGGTGGGGTTATGGAGAGCCAGGGGTTCTAGTCCCGATGTGGACAAAATAAGAGAAAGAATATCTACCAATCAAAAATAAATGTTGATCATGGTGTTTCATTTAATGCTCAAATATAGTGGGCATTGGCTTGATTGGACATTAGATTGTTAATAGAACGTGGACTGAGCATGATAGGAAAAATCTACTAAACTAGACCTTTATTGGTTTGTCTCTAATTAAAAACGGAAACTTTAAAAACCTTATTTTGAAACTATGTTCTATAACAATAATATACACATTTGTTTTCTAATTTTTATTCATAAAGTCCAAATCCTTTGTATTAGATAATGCACATTGTTTTTTTTTTTTGATAAGTAAGATGAGAAATATATTTACAAAAAAGGGCTAAGCCCTAGAGTATACAGGGAGTATACAAAGGAAAGAAAAACAATGAAGAGATGAGTAGAGGGATATATACCTACCACCCAAAACAAAAGCGGATAGAAGCACTAGAGAATACACATAAGTAAGCTTACTGTTAAGGTTTAGTCTCTTAATCCATTTATGATTCTTCCCCTTCTTCATTTCCTTAATTGACTCTAACTCCGTTTTCTTTTTTTTCCCTAACACTAATATAAATACGTGACAAGTAATTTTCAGAAAATAATGGCATCGCGCATTCCTTCTCTCAATATGGTATCGTGAGCCATAAAAGAGTTTAAGAACATTGTGGTTGTGGTTTCTCCGTGGTTAATTGACGACCCATCCAACCATAGCCATCGGCCAGCCACCGCCGCCGCCACTTTTCTCGGCAACCCCAACTTCGGTGCATGGACACTCCACCAGGATCGTCAGAGCCTGCTCTCCCCACCGATGGAAGAATCCCGACAGCAAGCATGCCATGCGCCGCTACGTGTAACTCTCCTCTCCGCCGCTGTCCCTCATGCGGCGTGGCTTCTTCTCCGGTCATGGGAATTCATCACTTGAGTCGCCGACTGTTGATCTACAAGCCTAGGTACCTGTTTTTCTAATCCGACACCTGCATCACCCTCTTTTGTTCATTTTTCTCTTTGGTGACATATATCTCCAGCTTCTTCTTGAGTATTTCTTCTATGTCCGACGGCTCTGAAGCTTCTCTCACCATCTGGAGTTGTTTTGTTCCTTCTAAAAATACCGTTTCGTCTGAGCCTCAGGACTACTAATTCTCTCATCTCTATGGTCACATTTCGCCTTCCTATGGCCAAGAAAGATGGTTCTGCATCAAAGGCGCACTTTTAATTCTTTTGTATCTCGAACTCTTATGATTACCTTGGATAAACTCACGGGAAGCGAAAATTATCTTTCATGGCTGATTCTGTGGACCTATGGTTTATTTGTAATGGTTGTGAGGATCATCTTACTACTACGGACACAAGTATCCCGGGTTGATCAACATGCTCGAAGTATAAAAACTAATGCTTTACTATGTAATATTCTCCGCACCCATCACGCCAAGACTCTATATAGTTATTAGACTTATAAAACTTAAGCACTCTCGAATCGGGTGAAGAAATTGTACACTGTCGTTATTAAAGGTTTCCTAATGCAATATCCTCCATTGCTAATTTGGAACAACCTCTAAGATGGATATCTACTTATGGTGACACAAGTGTTCTTAAGGATGACCTTGCATCTATCTTGCCTGGGTCACATTACCGATACTTCATAGTCAAAGATGGATCAAGTTTCTTTTTTATCATTCTTCTGCTTAACCTTGGTCCAGATTTTGAGAACATCCGGTAACGTATACTCACCTGAGCCAGCTTATTCCAAACTTTGATTTGTACTCTGCTCTACATTTCATTTACACTGATCACTCTCACCCATGTGATCTGAGATTACATCGAACACTTCTGTGATGGTTTATTAGTCTCATTCTCGAAGTGATTCCAAAGGTGGATGTGGTAGCAATCGAGGTCGAGGATAACGTCCTCATTGCACCTACTGTAACAGGTTTGGACACACTCATGATCAATGCTATCAGTTACATGGCCGACCTCCCCGTACTGCTCATTTGGCTTAGTCTTCTGATCATTCAACTAGTTCGAGCTCTGTCTCAGGGAGCACATCCACACCTCAGGGTGTCATTCTTACACCCGGTGAATATGAGAAGTACCATCGTCTCACTCAAGCAACCAAATCTTCCTCCATTGCTTCTGTTGCCCAGACTGGTAATGTCATTGCTTCCCTTACGCATTCATCTGCACCTTGGATCCTTGATACTGAAGCCTCTGATCATATCTCTGGTAATTAAGACCTTTTTTCTTCTCTTACCTTTCCGTTTCCTTTACCCACTATTAACTTAGCTAACGGTTCTCAAACAATAGCTAAAGGCATTGGCTCGGCTTGTCCCCTCCTTTCCTTGCCCCTTACCTCTGTATTTTATGTTCCTGATTTTCCTTTCAATCTTATTTCCATTAGTAAGTTGACTCATGACCTTCATTGTGTATTTACTTTTTCTCACAACTTTGTAACCTTGCAGGATCGGAGTATGGGGAAGACGATTAGTATAGGACATGAGGTCATATGCCCTTCACCTCGCCGCCTTGTTCTCGCTTTTGCACTTCCGTGGAAGCTCCTCTCCTCCTCCACAATTGTCTCGTTCATCTAAGCCTCTCTAAGTTTCAGAAGCTAGTTTTTCATTTTTTAGTTTATCTTTGCTTGAGTGTGAGTCATGTCAGCTTGGGAAACATACTCGTGTATCGTTCCCAAAGCGCTTTAGATCCCTGACAAAGCCCCCGAGCTTGTCCACACCGATGTTCGGGGGTACTCTAGGTTTGACCTACTTGGGGATTTCGTTATTTTGTTACTTTATAGATGATTATTCTCGATGTACTTGGTTATTTTTAGCAAAACTCGAAATGAAGTTATTTTCTATCTTTCAAAAATTTCTTGCTGAAATTCGCACTCAATTCAATACTTCTATTCGTATTTTAAAAGTGATAACGTAAATGAATATTTCTCTATGCCATTCTCTTCGTATATATCTTCCCATGGAATTCTTCACCAATCATCTTGTGCTTACACTTCTCAACATAATGGAGTGGCTGAGCGTAAGAACTATTGTTTAGTTGAAACAACTCGCACTCTCCTCCTTCATCATAAGGTTCCTCAACGTTGGGATGCTTATCTCGCATGGCAACCGTATATCCTATGTTTTACATGATTAGATCCTCATCCCGCCTTGCGCCTAATCAACCTTTGCCTCCTACTAGGTCTTTTTGGTTGTCTCTTTTGTTCATATTCTCACTTTTGGGCAAGATAAACTCTCAGCCAAGGCCACAAAGTGTCTTCTTGGGTTATTTTCGTCTTCAGTGGGGTTGTCGTTGTTATTCTCTTGACATTAATTGCTACTTCATTTCTGTTGATGTTACCTTCTTTGAGAATTCCTCTTTCTTTCCTTTGTAGTGCGTCCTCCTATGTCAAATGTCTTATCAATTCTTGTTGTCTTACTAATTCTAGATTTCCCTTCTCCACCTATGGATACTGTGACTCTACCACTTGAGGATTATACTCACTGTCCTTGGCCACCTATAGGGCCTCTTGTTGAATCATCTTCTATGCCACTGTCATCTCCGGCCTCCGGCTACAGAACTGTCTCATGATCACTCCATTGCCGTTCTGAGTGCCACTCTCTACTTTTAACCCACTTCTTGTTTATAATCTTCTCAGCTTTCATTGTTTATCTTTACCCTACTTTGCCTTTGTCTCCACCGTGTCTTCTATCTCTACTCCTAACATCATTAGTGAGGCTCTCTCTCATCCAGGTTGGAGATAGGCAATGGTTGAGGTAATGGATGCTCTTTACCCCAATGACACATAGGAGCTTGTCGCTTTTCTTCATGGCAAGTCTCCTGTTGGTTGTTGTTGGGTTTATACAGTGAAGGTGAGACTTGATGGCCAGGTTGATCGACTTAAGGCCCGTTTGGTTGCAAAGGGGTACACTCCAAGTAATGTGTTGTTCGCACTATTATGATACTTTTCTTCAAGTGGCTTAAGATTACCTATGTTCGTTAGTTTCTGCCTATGGTCATTTATGCACTCATGGCCCTTTTTCATTGATATCAAGAATGTATTCCTTCATAGTGATCTCAAGTATGAGGCGAGTATGAGCAACCACCGCTTTGTCGCCGTGGGAGTCAGTTTGGTATGTGCTACGACGCTCCTTATACTGGCCTCAAATAATCTCTCGAGTCGCATTAGTCGGTTTAGCCTGCTGTTCCGAGTTTGGCGATTCAAGCACACAGACCATTTCGTCTTTATCATCATACTCTACTAGATGTATTTACTTGATTGCTTGGCAGGATGGATGGAGTTTGCATATCTAAACAATAGACTATTTCGCTTTATCATCATACCCCACTAATGCCAGTATTTACTTGATTGTTTATGTGGATGGATGATATTATCATTACAGGCAGTGACCAGAATGGTATTTAGAAACTCAAACAACACCTCACCACTTTCTGCACAAAAGACGGAACTCAAGTATTTTCTAGCATCGGTGCAACGCTACTCTAATTCTCGAGTGATTATTTCGTATAAGTATTCTTTGGAGATATTGCGTATTGACCCTGTATGCCAATCAAGCCCATAGACACTCCTATGATCCGAACGCCAAACTCAGTATCAGTCGGGAGCTCACGATCCAAGGAGATATCGATGACTTGTAGGTAAACTGAACTATCTCACTATCACTCGGCCTGACATTTCCTTTTTTGTGAATGTAGTTAGTTAGTTCCTACAATCACCTTGTGACAACCATCGGTGACGTCGTAGTCAGATTCTCGCTTTGTCGAACACAAAGTCAAGGGCATCAGATGAGAACAAAGGTCCACCCGCATGGTCGGGCTGCCAATGCCGCACTGTGCGTGCCACTCTGCCAGGATGAAATGTCAGATCAGCAGCATTGTGTGTCCGCCGCAGGTAAACTTAATATCTTGGAAGAGTAAGAAACAAGATGTAGTAGCTAGATCTAATGCTGAAGCCGAGTATCGAGCTATGGCCTTTGCAGCATATGAATTCATATGGTTGAAGCATCTCCTCAAAGAGCTAAGATTTGGGAAATATGAACAGATGAAGCTTATATATGATAATCAAGTTGCCTTTTATATTTCATCGGACCCAATTTTCCATGAGAGGACCAAGCACATCGAAGTGGATTGCCACTTTATCAGAGAGAAGATTGCTTCGGCATGCATTATTACTTTTGTCAACTCTAATGACTAACTAGCAGATATCTTCACTAAGTCTCTTATAGGTCTTAGGATAAAATATATATGACAAACTTGATGTTTTTGACTTATATGCTCCAGCTTGAGGGGGATTGTTAAGGTTTAGTCTCCTAATCCATTTAGGATTCTTTTCTTTCTCTCTTTAGTTTGCTAATTAGACTCTAACCCTGTTTTCCTTTTTTTGCCCTAACGCTAGAATATAAATATGCATGTTATCTCCTTTGTAAATTAATGAAAACAAGAGTATTCCTTCTCTCTCAACACTTACAATAGAGTACTCCCCCTCATAAATTATCCCTGCCCATGAATTGAGGGAAGTTATGGAAGAATGTTTTAATCTAGTGGGAGAAAATCTATCATTATCAAAGGCTACCTTGTTTCTTTCCTTCCAGATTGCCCAGAGAAGGGAAGGAAGAGCTGCCTTCCACATGTTTCTAGCTTTCTTTTTAATGGGGAAGGTTGTCCATGCCAACATCAACTCTTTAACCAAGGGAGGACAGGCCCAGACTACTCATGGTAGGGAAAGGATGGCTGCCTAAAAGCCCCAAATTGATGGGCAATTGAGTAGGAGATGGTCTATGGTTTCCTCATCTTCGTTGCAAAGGGGACATCTGCTTGTGTTGGAACTTTGCTCGGGCTTGATACATGGTCAACACCTTACCCCACCAAACCTCCTAAGTGAACACACTCACTTTAGGGGGAATGCAATTGTTCCAGATTAGCACTATCGGGATAGCTTAGAGGTGGTGTCACCTTCATAAAGCCTATATATTTTAACTGTACTCTGCCTTCTTATCCACTAACCAAAAAGACACCTTCCTCTAATAAGGTTGATAAGTCTATGTATTTATTCAATTTACCAATCGTTGATTGGCTTCTGATAAAATCTCGTGTTCCATCCTCCCCACCCTCAGAGTGCAATTGTGACCCTTCCCACTTTAGCCCCTTTTGAGGCAGTCATAGCATACAACGTTAGCAATTGATCACACAATGAGAATTCTCCACACCATTTACCCTCCCAATATCTAATTCGACCCCCATCACCTAGAATGAGCTTACAATCTTGTTTCACCATCAACTTTCCTCGTCATCATCCTCCAAAGATCCACCCCAAAACTTCTTTTAGGCTTCGCTGAGAACCAGCCCCCTTCTTCTAGCCCATATTTTAGCTTAATTAGATCTTTCCAGGAAGGGTTGTCCTCCACAGCTAGCCTCCAATTCCATTTTTTGAGCAGGAACTTGTTCAACTTTTCTAAGCCTGCGAATACCCAAACCTCCTTTCCTTTTACTGGTGCTCACTGTATTCTAATTTACCAAGTGAATTGGAATCCGTAACAGAGACATAGTGTAAATCGACATATTAGAAAGAGTGCTCTTGATGAGGGTTAACCTTCCCCCTTTTGAAATATATTGCCTTTTCCACAACGCTATCTTCTTCCTTAATCTTTCCTCCACTCTATCCCCGACTTGTAAAGAGTTATGCCTCATGCCTAGAGGGGAAGACTAAGGTAAGTGGAGGGTAGAGCTCCTGTCCTACACCCTAACTCAGAAACTAGCTCATCTAGATTCTTCACGTTCCCAACCGACAAGGTTAAACTTTTATCCAGGTTGATTTTCAGACTAGAAATAGCTTCAAACTATAACAAAATCTAGTTAAGGTTGATTTTCCTTAGAATCATTGCAAAACACTAGGGTGTTGTCCGCAAAAAGTAGGTGAGTAATCTGCAACTGCTCACCCAACTTGTCTGCGATTTTTAAGCCTGACAGAAACCCCCCAGAGGCAGCCTTATCCATGAGGATGGAAAAAACCTCCATATCAATGATAAAAAGGTATGGAGAAAGGGGATCCCCATGCCTTAAGCCTCTAGAACTATTGAAAAACCTTGCTAGGCTACCATTTACCAACACAGAGAAAGATGCAGTTGAAATGCATCTCTTTACCTAATTGACCCACTTAGCTCCAAACCCCATTTTTATAAGAATCTTTACCCAATTGGTATCTATCACTATTTGTCGGTCAGTGAAGCATCCATAATTTGTCTAGTCGACAAATGCATTTTGGGTTTATTTATCAAATTGTGCATAACCCTCTTTTAATCTATTTGTTAGGACCTGTACAAGCTTATATAGGCTTCCCACTAGGCTTATTGGTCTATAATCCTTAAACTATGCCCCCCCTTTTTTCGGCACCATAACTATAAATGTGGTGTTTAGGTTCTTCACAAAATTTCCAGTCTCAAAGAAATCCTTGAACTTCCTCATATGTCAACTTGCACATTGTTTTTTAATGCATGCTTTTGTGGAACTCTATGCTTGTTATCTTGTCCATGTGTTGATTAGCATCTAGCAGCTCTCATTGTTTTCAAATGCATGCTTTTGAGGAATTGTATGTTTGTTTCTTGTCCATGCTTGCAATATTTCCTGTGTTGGTTAGCTTATAGCAGCTCTTCTTCAATGGATCTTATATATTTGTTTTCATAAATAAACCATTGTTCCCATCATGTAGCATTACATATAAACCTTTTCAATTTTGGCTTTGAAACACAATATTTTTCTTTTTCCTGATAAAGTGAAATAAGAATGTTATTATCTGATAAAATAAGAATGTTATTAATAATGTTTGGAGCAAAAGAATCTGCCACAAAATACATAGGTTGAAAGACATTACTTACCAATATTGATTTTAGACTCATATCATTTGATACTTTATTTTTATTTTTATCTTTGGTTGCTTGTAGGCCTGTGAGTCACTTATGCATAATCCTCAAACTTGGGTGCCAAAGCAAAGTCAGATGGGTACTTTGAAGGATGGGGGTGATGCAATTGAAGCACATGAGTGGAGATGTCCTCGTATAATTGATGGTATTTCTTGTCTTAAGATGTTTTACATTTTCTTAAAGATGATTAATTGGCCTTGCGTTCTGGCTTTTGTAGTAATTGTGTCCTCCTTTGAGTTTTTTTGTTTGTTTATGCTTAGATGCTCACTTCATGCATCCTGTTACTGCTCTGTAATCATCAATAAACAGCCTCTGTTTGATATTTGGTGGAAAACCTTTTCAATTCTCAGTCCAACTATAGTCAAATAGTGAAGTTTTTCCTTTTCGTTTATGGAACAAATGAGGAACAAATGATTTAACGAGTAGGGCAGAATTATGGAAGAGATGTTAGACTTTTTCTTTGGATTCACCTTCTTAGTTTGGTGTATTGAAGGAGATTCGTATATTATTAGAAGGGCATGAGGGAGTTCGATAACTTGATTAGAGTGTGTAAGTCAGTTGATTACCCACTTATGAATGGCTTTGTTTTTGATAGATAAACAAAGATACAAAAAACATGCTACAAGGTATACATGATGCATACAGACAGCTCAAAAACAAAAAACAGCTTGAGCAATAAACCTCACCACCCCTCACCTTGAGGCCATCCTCTCTAAAATGCCTATGGGAGAAGTGATCTCCTCACCTAAATACAACCTGTTCCAGCTCCACAAATTAAATACAAAATTCTACCCTAGCAAACTGAGGCAATTCTTTCCTTCCTAACCGGCCAAAAACACACGGGAATATATTTCCAGATCTTCTTCTTCTGGGCCCAAGAAAAAGAACCCCTCTTCTAACCACCAAAGTCTCCTTCATTGTCTGGGAGAACCCAAAGGAACGCCACAGTGGGAGAAAATGATCTCCCATAGCGAGCTCACCATAGAGCAATGTAGAAGAATGTGGTGTACTTACTCTTCAGCACATCCACACAGATAACATATGTTGGGAAGTTGCCACCCTCTCTTTTGAAGTTTGTCCAAGTTTAAAAACCTTTCCCCAAGCCGCCTCCCACGCATAAAACGTTGAATTAGTATGGACACTAGGCACCCATATACTCTTATCAGGAAACATGGAGGTTTCAAAGCCAAAGACCTTACAAGCATTGCTAATAGAAAACTATCTCCAACCACACTCTTCCAAGAGGCTTTATCCCTCAAAAGTAACCTTTCGCTCTGGCAGGCATTTTAAGAGATTCATCACCAATCCACTCTCCTAATCATTTAAATCCCTTGCAAACTTGGAGCTTCCAACTCCTAATACCAATCGCCGATCCTGCACCTTGTCACTATTTCAAATTTGTTGATTGTTACCTCAAAAGGCCAAATTTAATGGTAAGGGCTGAAGGCCACACTAATGGTCTGTCCAGAATCTTGTTCTGGTGCCATTGCCAATACGAAATTTCCAATTGCCACTAGGTTTTCATGGATTTGGTTACTTGGTTACTTTCTTACCAACTTGCGTAGATCTTTGAAGGATTGTTTGTTCTTTTATTTATCAATTGATTGGTGATTGATATTTTTCATTAGGGAAGGAAAACTATGACATCAATAAGAATCTACAAAGTGTGGTTTATTGATCAATCAAATATATTATTGGAGTTAAATGTTTATTTTTCCCAATTTAATAGGCTTATTTTCTAATATCTTCCATGGTGGAAAGAGATCATCCCTTTTGGCTTTCGTGGGTTAGAATCTGAGGATGTTGCTACTGTGATCATTTTCATCAAAATTTAAATTTTGCTTGTAATATTGGTGTGCTTTTATTTATTGTTGGAAATAATTGAAATTTGTTTATCCGGGTGTTTTGGAGGGGAGTTAGTAGGGAATGTCGGAATGTGACAAAGGAACATGAGGATGAAGAAAGAAGTTAAATAAAAGGAGATCCCAAACTTTGGGGGGAAACATCGTCCTACTACGGGTATTATGGAGATATGTTAGATGTGAGTCTTAGATCATATATTGAATTAATTAACAATACTTGCACACACAAACACACACACACACACACACACATATATATATATATATATATATAACTCCCTTCCAATAAACATATAAGTCACTTGTACTAATTCGTATAAATATGTTTAATCCTAGGACCTTTGAGAGATTTAGTAAAGATGTTTAATAGTTGGTCATTTGAATTAGCAAAACTAGTAGCCATAGATCTTGATGTGATATTCACTTCGTTGAATTGATAGTTTACTTCAATGTACTTGCTTTTACAAAAAACTAAATTGGATGCAATGTGTAGGATGTTAAGACGCATGATATTCCTATTAAACACAAATCTTATGAGCTTGAGCTTTTAGGAGAGTTGATCGTTTAACATGGTATCAGAGCTTGGTTTGGTGGAAGGTCTGGTTTGTCACCTCTGCAATTGAATTCTATTTGTTTATTTGAGAGTCCATGAAGAATTTTGTTTGGTTTGTTTGACTCTCCATGTGCGGGTATGGGGCTGCACATGAGGGAGGGTGTTTAGAAACATGATATTCATATTAAACCCAAATTCTACAAGCTTGAGCTTTTGGGTGAGTTGGTCATTTAACATAGGACAAGTTGATTATCACAGATGAACTTCATTTGTTAATCATTTCCAAATCTCAACTCTCCGAGAAGTTGTTTCAGCCATATGAATTTACATGTTGCTTGGGCCATAGCTCGATACTCAGCTTCAATGCTATACTTGGCCACTACATCTTGTTTCCTACTATTTCAAGAAATTTGGTTTTGTCCAATATAGATGAAGTATCCAAAAGTAGAACGTCTATTTGTGGGTGAGCTTGCTCGGTTTGCATCTGTGTAGCCAACAACTTGGGTATGATCTCTATTTTCATACATAACACCTTGAACTAGTGTTACTTTGTCATGTTGGAGAATTTAGATCAGATAACGTCCACTAGCCCTCATCAAGGTGACTTTTTAGGATAACCTAGGAGTGTCAGCACCTCTTCTCGCTTGAATTAGATGAAAGACCGCCATCACGCGACATAACCATGCACTGTCAAAAGCATGAGCCGCATAGTGTCATTATAAAGTTGATGATTCCCACCAAGAATTTGATCGTTGGGTCGTGCAAATTCCATACGAATCAGTATTGAGAAGCATGTGTCCATCACTCTAGCAATGGAACCTAAGATGAAATGTAGAGTACCTATATCATTGTGGTTAGTGGAGAACAACCATTAGATCGGATTTGTCGTAAAATTGAGATAATTTCGTTTACTTACTTATTAGAGAGGGGCCTGGAGCAAGGCTTATTGAAAATGGCTGAGAGCTGTGAAGAAAACTAAAGGTTTGTTCGCACTAGAAAAGTAATTGTCAGCAATGGAGGATTTCAAGAAATGGTCAATTATGGAGGAGGCTTCTTGGATGCCGAAGTTGAGGTAAATCTTGCTTAAAGAGGGAGATAGGAACACAAGGTTTTTTTAGAGAATGGCTAACTCCCATATGAGGAGAAACAACATAGACAAAGATCCCAGATAGAGGGATTGCTGGATGGAGAGAAAATATGAAAATAGGCATTGTGAATGCTTACAAGAATCTCATCCGATCCCGTATTAGAGACATTCGGAAAGCCCGGTGTTTCGTGCTAGGTAACAAATGAAGGGGCGGTGTCCTATAGTGTCTTTCACGTAGAGGAAGTTCTTCATTTTATTTATGCTGAATGGGCAAGGCCCGTGGTTTGATGATTTTTTTGTTGCGCTTAAAGGCTGAAGCCGATATCACAGACTCGACATTATGGATCTCGTTAAGGATTTCCATCAATGGGGGAGATTTGTGAGGAGTTTAAACTCCACCTTTCTAGTTTTGATTCTGAAAAGAGAGGGGGCTGAGGACCTCAAAGACTTCAGACCTATTAGTTTAGTGGGTAGCCTGTATAAGCTGATAGCAAAGGTGTTAAGTAACCGATCAAAAGGTGATGGAGTGGCCAGGCAATCCATCCTGTGATCGCCTTGGTGGAAGGGAGACAGATTCTGATGTAATCTGACAGAATGAAGTCATAGATTCGATTATGAGAAGGAAGGAAAGGAGTGTTATTTGTAGACATTGAGATGGCCTACAATAAGATTAATTGGAATTTTATTGTTAAGGTTCTAAAGAGGATGAGCGTCAGGGAGAAGTTCTGATTGGCTAGATTAATGTATCTTCATCGTCTGCTTTTGATCTTGATCAATGGCAGTCCAACAGGCTTCTTTAATAGTGCTTGATGGCTAAGGCAGGGGGATCCATTGTCCCCGTACCTTTTTGTTCTTGGAATGGAAGCTTTTTTCTTACTAATTCACAAAGCTGTGAGTGGGGGATACCTCTCTGGGTATAAGTTTAAGGGGAGAAACGACATAGAGGGGAAGGTCACACACCTTCTTTTTACAGACGACACCCTTATCTTTTATAAGGACTTGGAAGACCAATTGATTTATCTAAGTTGGATCCTGGCTTGGTTTGAAGCCCAGTCTGGGCTTAGAATCAACTTGGAGAAGAGTTCTCCACTGCCCGTGGAAGAGTGGAAAATGCAAAGAGCCTGCTGCAGATTTAGGTTGTAATGATTTAGGATCAAGTTCGAAAACTTACGGACGAACATCCTGAACAAAACATGTACATCCAAATATTCAAGGCTTAATAGAAAATATAGGTTTATTCGAAAGAAGGGTGTGAAAGGTAGTATCCCAATTCAAAACTGAGGAAGGCATTCGGTTAATAAAAAAACACGCAGTGGAGACAACATCGGGTCAAAAATGCTTTGACACTTGCATTTGAAATAATAGAGCTCTAGTAGTTTAAAGGAGGTGTCTATTCGTCCTCTCAGCTACCCCATTATGAGAGGGCGTATCAATAAGATGTTTGATGAAAGATGCCATTTTGAAGCATGAATAACTAGAAAAGTTCGGAAGATATTCTTTAGCATTATCACTCCTCAAAGTTTGAACATAAATATGAAATTGAGTTTGAATTTTAGCACAAAAGGCACGAAAGTGTGAACAACTCAGAACAGTTTTTCATTAAATATAACCATGTCAATTCATGAATAATCATGACAAAAGTAACAAAGTATTGAAATCCAGTTGAGGACATCATTGGACATGGACCGTATAAATGTGAATGAACTAACTCAAAAGGAGCATTGACTCGTTTATTGATTCTAGGACTAGAACTAAGACGATGATGTTTTGCAAATTGACAAGACTCGTAATCCAATGAAGACAAACTGGAAAGCTGGGGACACAATTTCTTGAACAAGGTAAAAGAGGGATGGTCCAACCAGTAATGAGTCTCAAATGGTGTGGTTACTCTAGAACAAGCGACAAACCTCGATGGCATAGAGTCGAGAATGTAGAGACCTCCATATTATCATCTTTTATGAATAATCTGCTTCGTCATAAGATCCTGAAAGAAACAATGATCATGAAAGAATGAAATACAACAATTAAGTTTTCGAGTCAGTTTACTTGCAAAAATCAAGTTAAAGGAAAATTTTGGTACACTCAAGGAAGTTGACAAAGGAATAGATGGAGATTGACGGGTATGATTGAAAAGTAGAAAATAGACTAGAATTATATGACATGTGATCGGTTTATCCAATGACCCATTTGGGAGTGAAGGAAGAAAACAGACATGTATTTAATTTACTTGACTCGACAATAGCAGTAATCAAAGTAGAAGAAGGCTTCAATGATTCCTGATACAGTTGGTACTTGGCAAAATCGTTTGCTGAGATTTGAACTGTCTAATTCGATGTCTCATTAGTGGAAGCCATATGAGCAGACTGAACTCTCTGATTCCGATTATGCAACTTCTTACAACCTCGTATCACATGTCCAAACTTATGACTGTAATAAAGATAAGCAACCTTCCATCACTTGGCCTCTAGTGCCACCTCCTAGACCATCATTTCTAAAGATCAAGTTTTCCCGGGTTCATTATTATTCCGACTGATAAGGGCGTTGTTTATTTGGGCAGGTGGATGTGCAAGTTAGGAACTTTTAGATGGAGTATCCTACTGAAGGTATCTTATAGAGAAGATAGCTCGCTGCTGCATTGCACATGAGATTTAGTCGAATTATATTCGAAGGAAGACCCGTTTACAAACCCTTAACTACTATCTACTTCCTCTATTCATCTCTGCTGAATCACGCTTGAGCTAAAAGGAAGCAACATGTTAAAGTTCGAGATGTCTTTTGTGTACTCCATAAAATATGCCATAATAGATCGATTTTGTTTCCCTAATTGATAAAAGGCCTAACACACATTGAATATACGAGAAATACTCCCCTTCCTATAATACAAGAAATCCAAATAACCCATTATTTATTTAACAAATTCACAATGATTAATTTGACCAAGTACCTCACTATCAATGGAATTACGATTTTGTAGTAAAAGGCGGGCATCCTTTTGTATCCATTTGTGTCTTGAATCATCAATTGAATCGTCCTTAATTAGATGATTATCCATATTTATGCTTCTCGTAGACTGAATCGCTTATTCAATCCGTATAACAGACCATTAAGTTTGTGGTATGTGATTTGGGACATCATCTAATCACTTCCGATCACTATTGGCTTTTATCGGCCATATTACGATTAGGAAGTCAAGGGAAAGGAGCTCGGGAGCCAAAGTAAACACCTCCAAAATTAGAACACAAAATTCTCGAAACCTTAGGTCTTGTAGCCCTATTTTACATAAACACCCAGCAAGAGCTCGGGCACCACAAGCTAGATGAGTGGACTCCCCTCGAGGCTGGGTGACGCACATCGCAAAGAGTCGCCAAAGGTCGATCGGAGAAGCCACACATCCTCACACGCAGCCCATGCATGGCGCGTGAGTAATAGGCAAAATCACAATTGCGGCGCGTGTGGCTAACGCGCTAGGTTTTTGGCCATCAGACTTAGTGGGTAAACACGGCAATGACGCTCCTTCCTAGGTGCAAGATGTTCCCTAGATGAGAGTGTTTCAAAAGACACCACCACGACCCTCTTATTGCACCCCAACTTCTTCTTGAAATTCTTCCTTAATTTCCCTCTAATCCGAGCCCTAGGCTCTAGTACCATGTAGAAAACAAGATGAAAGAATTGAGGAATGAATTCCTTGTGTGTTTTTCATTGTATCAATCCATGTATATATACAAGAGAAGGAGTATGTACAATATGGAAACTAAGGGCCTGCTTAGTTCTTGTTTTTAAAAAACTGTTTTCTATTACTAAAAAAAAGGAGAACAAGTAAAACAGGGAGAACATGTTTCTTTCCCCAATTTTTTAATTTTAAAAGCATTTAAAATGCACATGCTAAATTCGCAGAAGAACAATTTTCAAACACCAAATGGCAAGCCCTGTGGTTCTCAAAAAACTGCTTTTAAGAACACTTTCAAAACAGAACTAACAGACTCTCTAAGTTACCATTCCTTATAGGTTACTGTTAACATATAGAGTTGTAACTAGTTAGGAAACTTAACATATAGAGTCAGAATCTAGTTAGGAATCCTAACATGCAGTCAGAATAAGATTAGAAATAAGGACTATCCTCATGTATATATACACATGTTAATTCAATGAAAATATGACAAGAAATTCTTCCTCCACTTTCTCGTTGTCTTCTTACATGGCATCGTGAGCTGTTCCAGCTTGGAGAATCCTTTTTGGAGGATTTTTTCTCGCAATCTAGGGTTGTTGGAGGATGACTTAAACACCCACCTGTAGGGAAGGTGGAGTCTCACCAACGATAGGAGGGTTCTCTCTAGCCACGACGAGTCGGGGCCGCAAAACCGCGCCGCCTGATTCCAGTGCGTGAAGCTCACGCGCTCCGTCGAAGTTTTTTGGCTGCTTCCACACGTGCCACACGTAGGGCGCGCGGCATCGTTCACCCCGCTCCTCCTCCAAGGTCGTCTGTCGATGTGGCCTTTAAGACACTTGGTTTCCCCCGTTTGGTTCCCGGATTCGTAGTTTGAAGTGCTTTGTGTCCGACAACCCCGAGCCGCTGATTTTTCCAAAATTCGAAATTGGAAGTGTTTTTGCACTCCTGATCTTCTTCTTGTGATATCATAATGAGTAATTCAGAGGAGAAGAAACCGACACCGTTTTTAAGTGGTCCCGATGATGTCCAAAATCACTAAGACAAACTCCGACTGGCCCCAACCATTCGAATGCAGCAAACAATTCGAATATACGTCGGCGAGGTATGCCCTACACTACTATGATCCGCCATAACCAATGATTCGAAGATAGCTGGATGGAGGAGGATGCCTGCCTGCTCATCCAAACTGGTAATTTATCGACAAAGAAGGGGTACTGGCCCAGACCATCAGAATTTATTAAAGAGCTAATGGATTATTTGAGTTTCCAGAGCTTTTCGAAAGGGGAATGTTTCTCGTATATTTGATGTGTGTAAAGCATTCTATCGATCAGATAAACAGGATCAGTCACTCACAGAATTTTTTATGTCCTAGAAAAAGATACATGAAGAGCTTAATATGCTTATGCCCTTTAGTCCAAATGTCAAAGTTCAGCAAAATCAACGAGAACATATGGCAGTTATGGGATTTCGCCGCCTTCCTTCCGAGTAAGATTCACTTAAGGCCTGGGATTTTGTCCAAATTTCAGAGATATCATCCTCCAGAGACCTTTAGTGTGATCTTCGTGACGAGGTATCCTCTTCTTCACTCATCTTGTATTTGCCTGCATTGGGCAAGGTTTATCGATGCACTATCGAGTCGAGAGGCAAACGAAATAGAAACAGTGGTCTAGGCGATAACACTAGAAACAGTGGTTCTGGAGGTGTTGTTTGTTATTACTGCCATAAGTCCGACCATGATAATGAATTAGGTGAAACGACAGAATCAAATCGTGAAATTTCGGGCCGTCTCATATAGCTTCTACTATCGAGGCATTCGATCGCTAGTCTCGCCTCAACCTTTGGAATTAGCCAGTTCCAATTGTATTAGGGACTCATTGAGACTTCCATCTACCCGACACGTTATTAATGAGTTAGATAACCCGAATAAATGCCTTCAGATCTTTCTTCATCTTCCGAATGGTCATTGACTCTAGAGTCATAGATCACATGATTTCAGTAAAACTCTGTATTTCTACCTTCAGCCACAACCTTCACCTTCCACCGTCACTCCTGTATGGATCACATTCATGCTGGTTAGGCACACCAGCCCACTCCATCTATTCCTTTGACATCAATTAGCTACTAAATTTCTTTAATTTGATGTATGTTAGTAAGTTAACTCGAGCACTTAAGTGTTATATCTCATTCTTTCTTGATTTTTGTCTCTTTTAGGATCTTATGACGAAACAGATTATTGGTAGAGGTCGTGAGTCTGGGGGTTTATACATCCTTGATCCTACAGTCCCAAGACCTATTGCTTGTTCTAGAGTCACTACACCATTCAGACACATCACGGTCAGTCATCTTTCGCCGCTCATTATTAAATCAAGGCCCTTAGTTTTCGAGTTTGTTATCCTTAGATTGTGAGTCTTGTCAATTTGCAAACATCATCGCCTTTGAAGAGGCCCTAGAGTCAATAAACGCAGCTAGTGCTCCTTGGAGTTGGGGTCCATTCGCATGTGGGTCCCCGCTCTCTAGCTGTATGTCCCCCAACTCGGGTTTCGATACTTGTCACTTGGTCGATGATTATTCACGCAACCACTCTGGTTATATTTAATGAAAAACCGCCTCCAGTTGTTTTCTCTACTCGTGTCTTTGTGCCGAGATTCATGCTCAATTTCATGTTTATGTTCAAAATCTGAGAAGTGATAATGCAAAAGAATATGTTTCTATTCAATTTCAGTCCTTCATGCTTCAACATGGCATCCTTCATCAAACATCTTGTGCTGACACTCCTGCTCATAATGGAGTTGCGGAGAGAAAGAATATGACACTTTTGAAACTTCCTGCAGCCTCTATTATTTGGGGACACGACAAGTGGTCAAAGGAAGATAGGAGATCCACATCTGGTTACTGTGTTTTTGTTGGTGGAAATCTAGTCTCATGGAAGAGTAAGAAGCAAGGGGTTGTTTCCCGTTCAAGTGCAGAGTCAGAATATAGAGCAATGACACAGTCTGTGTGTGAAATCATGTGGCTTCATCAACTCTTGATGAAAGCTTCCAGATTAAGACTGGTCCCAAAGAAAAACCTTTGGTGTGATAAACTGTGTTGCCCCTTCATATCGCTTCGAACTCGTATTCCATTTAACGAACTAAAGATATCAGACGATCACATCGTCAAGGAAAATACAACCCTAGCTTTCTTGATTTCTACAAGATATGTGAAGACAAGAGAACAGTTTGGTGATATTTTCACAAAGGCTCTAAGGACCTGTTAAATTATTTATAACAAATCGTACACGATTGACATCTATGCCCAACTCGAGAGCAGTAATATGTAGATTGTAACTAGTTAGGAATCTTAATATATAGAGTTGTAACTAGTTAGGAATTTCAACATGTAGAGTTGTAACAGACAGTGAAATGTAGACTATCCTCTTGTATATATACATCGCAGTTAATTCAATGAAAATACACAAGGAATCTTCTTTCCTCCAATTCTCGTTGTCTTCCACGCTACAAACTTGGCTACATTATAAGGTTAATTAGTTACAAATCCTACACCTGAACATGAAAATTTGGAAATCTATGAGTATCACCATATGGTGGCATCAAACATTTTTGAGAGTTTGGTTTGTGATTCATTTTTTATCAATAGAAGTAGTATATTGAACAAAAGAGAATTAGGCTCCCAGAAGCACACTGAGGGTATACAAAAAGGAGCTAGAAAGAGGGAAAAAAAGACAAAAAAACGCCTTTAGCAAAACTAACAAGCCAAAAAAACCTACCAACCAAAAAACCAAGGGCCAAGCCAACAAACCACACCAGCCCCTCAACTTGTAGCCACCCACTCTAAGAAACCTATAAGGGAAGATATCTCTTCACCCATATACAAACTATTCCAACTCCACAAGTTATAAATAAAATAATGCTTTAGTTTTTGTACATCAACGGTCCCATCTCTAAAAGCTATGCGATTACACTCCTTCCACACTGCCCAAAAGATGCAAGGTGGAACTAATTTCCACATGTTTCTTCTCTTTTTTCCAATAAAAGAACCCTTCTAGCTAACTAGAGCCTCCTTGACAGTTTTGGGAAAGACCCAAGAGAATCCAACTAAGGAGATTAAAAGATCGCAAAGGTGGCTGACCACTGGATAGTGCAACAAAATATGATGGGCGGATTCCTCATCACGGCCACAAAGATAGCAACGATTGGGGAGGTGCCACCCCTTCTTTGAAGCTTGTCCAAAGTTAAAATCTTACCCTAGGTTGCTTCCCACGCAAAAAAGGTTGCTTTGTGGAACACACAAATCTAAAATGCCCTTAATGGGAAACAGTAATACAGGATTTATTTATTTATGAGGCAATAGATTATATCGTACGTATTCGCAGAAGGAAATGCTATTCTATTACTAGTATTCATTGGAGTAGACAATCACTGCTCGGCACAGGATGATATAATGCAAAGAGGATCATAAGAAAGAGGCAATTGCTAATAAGATATACTTGACAGGAAATCGTGCTTGTGACACCAGATCAGACATTGTTTTATCTGTTAGTATAGTTAGTTTATGAAGAACCCAAGTGACGAATGCCTTGATGCAGTACAACTGATCCTTGCATATCTCAAAAGTACTATATGAAAAGGATTATTTTTCAATAAGGTAACAAACAGAAATGTTTAGATTTTTTCAGATGCCAATTGGCAGAATTCATAACAGATGGGAAATCTTCCTTTAGTTATTGCACATGTGTTTAGGGGAACCTAGTTAAGTGGAGAAGTAATAAACAATCGGTTATTGTAAGAAGCAGTGGCCAAGTTGTATTCAGGGCCATGGCTCACAGAATGTGAGGGGATATTTGCCTAAAAGACTCCTCGAAGAACTCAAAATTCTATTGAGAACTCAGCCGAAAATTCTACATGACAATCAAGCTGCTATATTTCAAGAACCCAGTGCATTGTTATAGAATAAAGCATGTTGAGATTGATTGTTACTTCATCAAAGAAAATATTGAAAGTGGGATCATCAAAATGGTTTACACTCTTATGCCTTCAAATTGCTGACGTTTCCTATCGAAGCTCTACCATGTGATTCATTTTGAGACATTAATTTCCAAGTTAAATGATTTATGATATCCCCAATCCTGGGAGTGATGTGGAATTTGTAATGAATTTGAAGAAATCTCTGATTTATTTAGTTCAGGTTTGCTTTCAAATGAGGAATTGACAATACACTGATATAACCAATATCTCTGGATTCAACTATTTTATTTCCATTTTTTTTTGTTGTTCTAGAATCAAGTAATTGGTTGGCTGATCTACGGGGTAGTGCTCATACATTAGTTGTATCCTACCAATTCTGGATTATGCACAGAAGGGAAATGTCATTTTCCTTCCTTTCTCCTTTTTTCTTTTTCTTTCTTAATTGTGTGTACTTTCAGCAGAACTGAAATTAGCGTACTTGTGCTTTATTTATTTATTTAGATTTTGCTTTACTTTGCAGAGTGGTAAAGGTGAAACCTCAATGAAATCTGTTGTTATTATATGCAGATATGGTTTTTGAAGTGCTCCTAAACTCAGATCTGGCATCAGAAAGACATGATGAGCTGCTCAGACTGAATTCTTGTTTCATGGTTTACAATTTCAGTTCTCTAATAATTTTCTTCGCAGGTGGGATATGTTGACAATTGACTTGGAGCTAGTAATTTCTTTGGATGGGCACTATGATATTGTCTATGGAACCTATGATCCAAAATATTTTCCTGGGTAAAGTTGTTCACTCTCATTAAGCTGTTCCATTCTCCACCAGTGCCTTCGCCATAGTAAAAATCATGTTCTCTGCTGGTTGAAGTGGAAAAGACATGCTTAGTTCTTTTGGTGAACAAAAACCTGCACCTCTCATATTAAAAAAATGACAATATGGTCTCCTTTTAGGTGCTTGACGATTTTCATTTTGAGATAGCTTCCTATTTAGTTTTATTTTTTATTATTTTGAAGTGATTTCTGTCATGGAATGACATCCAGCCTTGCAAAATTGGATTCAACTAGTGTGGGCTTCTTAGCTAAATATGTGTTCCTTTCCTATTGATTTTTACCCTCTGAAACGGTATAATTTTTGGCTAAATTACAAAACAAAAATGACAATCTAAGATACCATCTAGATAGTAGGGTTATTCTGATTAACCTACTGGAATTATTGTGACTGAATTTCCAATAATAGTTTTGGAGATGAGATGAACCATTTGGAGTGTTGAGTTTCTTGAGAATTGTGGAGGAGTTCGGTCTTAATACTTTTTGATCGATTTTTATATTTGGGAGGATTCAATTTTTATATCAGGCATGTAAGCAGGAATGAAAATCAATAGGGCAGAAGCTATGGTAAGCTTTGTAGTGGAGAAGAAGTTTGAGGTCAAGTTTGACGGTTCACATGGAGGAACTTGGATCTCGGTAGCTGAAAGAAGTAGAGGTCGCGTCTCTGTTGTGGGCTTTGAAAGGGAGGAGGTAGAATGGGTGCAGGAACAGTTGAAGAAGGCTGTGGAAATGAAGGCTTACATGGGCTTTATCATAGAATTTTGGGGCAAAACAAGGACGCATCTCCTAGAAATTTGCTTCAATAGGCAAGGAAGGTACATCAAGATTATGGAATTTTGGACAAAACGGAGTAGTGCCGTGCTGATTGTCCCAGAAGGAGAAGAAGGTGGATGGAAAGCTTTAAGGGAGGCATTTTCGTCTATATTAAGGCCAACTAACAGCCCGTTGAAAGAGGTAGCTCGAGGTTCACATTCTGAGTTGAGCGATTATAATGGATCTCGGTCCTTCGCAGATGGTGGGCCAAGAAGGGGAGCCCTAATGCCGGTCGGGAAGTGGGAGAGAGCCGTATTCTGTGAAAGAAAGAAGAAGGATCAAGACTAGATCCAAGAAGGGAAGACCATTGCAAGGGTATTGGGGTTGAGGGGAATGGTTTCTATAAACCCTTTTTCAGATTATAAGGGGTGTTTCTTTGTGGAATCAAAGGAGAAAGCAGAGTGGCTTCAAAAAATAGGGAGGCTGGATGCAATTGAAAGTCATGATAATATTTGAGAAAATATCTAATGGAGAATTCTATGGTTCTTGGTAAATTCATAAGGGGATGTTTAGAACTGAGAGAGCTTCCTTCTAATCTCAGGATGCAACTCAATTGGATTTTATTTTGAAGAGACGGGGGAAGGTCACAGAGGTGGCGAGAGAGACTCTGATGCTTGTAGACTTGAAGAAAGCTAGGGTAGGGTTTGGGTGGAGATGAACCCTTACGTGGTGCTGCCGGCGATGATAGAGGTCAGTGATGGTGCGTGGACCTTCACAATCACAGTCACAGTTCCGGGGAATGAAGGAGGAGGACGCATCCAGAGGTGTGAGTTGACTCGGTGCAGAGGAGAGCCTAGTTTGTTGGAAAATGGAGCATCCAGAGGAGGGCCTATGAAAGTAGGGTAGGAACGTGGCAAGAAGGGATTAAAAGATGGAAACAGTTGGAGGACATCACCGGTTTGTATGGATTCAAATTCAAAATCAATCGATAAGACAGAATTTTGGCCCAGCTGAAGCTTTTTTTAAAAGACCCATGAAGGGCAAGCCCAAGGAAGAAGAAATCTCAGTTAAGCTTACTGGGCTTTGTGAAAGGGGTGAATCTAGGCCCAATGTAGAAGAGAGACACCCTTGGGTCAGGGCAAGCTCTCTCGGGATACTTTTCTCCGGGTTAGCCACTTTCTTCCCCTTTGGTTCGGCGTCATTTGTTTCTTCAATTCCTTTGAAGTCCAATCTAATTTCTTGGAAACAACCACAATAGTGTGACAAATTTTAACACTCTGGATGACGTCCCCATTTCGGAAGGCATGGAGTCCCCTAAGGAGGTTTGTAGCCAAATACAAAAAGACGCTTCCAGCCAGGGGAGATAAATTAGCAACCTAGAAGTGCACAATGTCTCAAACAAAGTTTCTACCCAAGATCATGAACCAGTTGCTCCAGAAGGTTTTCAAGTTAAGGGTCTATCCTCACAGGAAATGGCTTAAGTACAAATCTGTTTTGGAGTGTTTGAAATTAGAATTGTGCCACGGGAAGTCTGCAAAGTTCCAATTTCAGAAGGTAGGATTGGTGAAACTCAGGATAAGGTGTATTCCAGGAGAAAAAATGAATGAGCAGCATGGGTCTCCAGGGAATGGAATAGTTGTGTGGGGAGTCAGCGCGAAGTTGGGTTTAATTGTTTTTTAATGAAAGTTATTAGTTGGAACACTAGAGGATTGGGCTCTAAGAAGAAGAGGAGTTTGGTTAAAGAATTTTTCGAAGTCTAAGATCCAAAAGTTGTGATGCTCCAGGAAACAAAAAGAGAAAGCTGGAATAGAAGGTTTTTGGGCAGTATTTGGAGAGGGAGGGATAGAGATTGGGCAGATCTTCCAGCGTATGGTGCCTCAGGGGGGGTTGTGATTATTTGGGATTCAACTAAGTTTATTTGTACCAAGAAGGTGCTAGGGTCTTTCTCTGTTTCGGTGAAGTTGGAATCTATAGAAGATGGCTCCTTTTGGTTAACCTTAGTGTATGGGCCGAATAGCCAGTTATCAGAATGATTTTTCATTGAAATTCAAGACTTATTTGGATTTACCCAAAGTGGTGTGTGTAGAGTGTATTTCCATTGTAATAAGGAGGTCCTCTGAGAAATTGGTATGTTATGGCCTTTTCTTTGTTTGAAGTTGGAATCTATAGAAGATGGCTCTTCCTGTTAACCCGCATACGGGCCGACAAGCCACATTGAGGGAAGGATTTTGGTTGGAAATTCGAGACTTATTTGACCCATTTCTACCCAAAGTGGTGTGTAGAGGATTTCAATGTAATAAGGGAGGTCCCCGAGAAATTGGGTGGTACTAGGCTCACACCAACCAGCCGAGATCGTTTGATGAGTTAATAAGAGATTTAGAGTTGATTGATCCTCCTCTTAGAAATGTTACTTTTACTTGGCCAAACTTACAATAGGTCCCTACTTGCAAGAGGTAGACAGATTTTTGTTCACAGTGGAATGGGACAGCTTCTTCCCGCAATGTATCCAAGTGGCTTTGCCAAGATGGACATCTGATCACAATCCAATTTGTTTGGTTCCTAATCATTTCAAGTGGGGTCCAACACCTTTTAGATTTGAGAATATGTGGTTAATGCATCCAGAGTTTAAGGATCAGTTTACTACATGGTGGCAAGAGTGTCAAGAGTTTGGATGGGAGGGGCATAGATTTATGAGGAAACTGAAATTTGTGAAATCAAAGCCAAAAGAGTGGAACTAAGATATTTTTAGAATTCCGAGAGATAGGAAATCCGCTATTATTTCGGATATTGATATGTTTGATTGGCTAGAACAAGAAGGAAGTCTAAATCAAGATACTTTTGCTTTGAGGAGCTTGAGGAAAAAAAGGGTAGAGGAGGTGGTATTGAAGGAAGAAGTGTTTTGGAGACAAAGATCTAGAATTAAGTGGATCAAAGAAGGGGATAGCAATTCTAAATTCTTTCATCGGTTGGCTAACGGGAGAAGAAAAAGGAAAATCATTAAGTCTTTGATGACTGAGGAGGGAGAGTCTATAAGTAATATTGACGACATCTCTGTTCAGGTTCTGAATTTCTTCGGGAAGCTTTACTCCAATCCAAAGAGGAACTCTTGGAGGATAGAGGGTTTAGATTGGTCCCCCATTTCTACTCAAAGTGTTGAATGGTTGGTTAGACCCTTTCTAGAAGAGGAGGTGCGTTGTGCAATTTTCAAATTGAATAGGGATAAGGCCTCGGGTTTGGATGGTTTTATAATAGCTCTGTATCAAGAATGGTGGGATGTGATCAAAGAGGATTTAATGAAGGTCTTTCAAGAGTTCCATAGCAGAGGGATAGTAAACCAAAGTACTAATGCCACTTTCATTGCTTTGGTCCCAAAGAAGAGTCAAACCTCTAAGATTTCAGATTTTAGACCTATTAGCTTGGTTACAAGTTTATATAAGATAATAGCTAAGGTCTTATTAGGGAGATTGCGCAAAGTCATCCATGAGACTATTTCCAGTTCTTAAGGGGCTTTTATTGAAGGGAGACAAATATTGGATGTCATATTAATAGCCAATGAAGTGGTAGATGAAAAGAGGAGAGTGCAGGATAAAGGGGTGGTGTTCAAAATTGACTTTGAAAATGCTTATGATCGTGTGGATTGGGGTTTTATTGCGCATGTCTTAGAGAGGAAGGGTTTTAGCTCAAAATGGAGATCTTGGATAAGAGGATGCCTTTCCTCTACAAGTTTGCGATTCTTGTTAATAAAATATGCAGGTTGGGTCAAATTGTCTAGAGGTTTGAGACAAGGAGACCCTCTATCTCCTTTTCTTTTACTTTAGTGGTTGATGTTTTAGTAGATTGAGTGTTCAAGAGCGAGAGGAGAAAGGTTAACTAAGGGTTTTTGGTTGGAGAAATAGGACTAGGGTGTCAATCCTACGGTTCACGAATGACACCATTTTTCTTTTCAAATGCCACTATGGAACACTTCTTTAGATCTCAGACTTTCTTTTGGTTTTTGGAGAGGTTTCAGGTTTGAAAGTAAACTTATAGAAAAGCTTCCTTTTGGGCATCAATACAAATCAGGAGATGGTCTCTAGATTAGCTTCAATTCTTAACTGTCGAGAGGCGGAGTGGCCCTTATCCTATTTGGGTTTACCCTTAGGCGGGAACCCGAAATCGAAAGCTTTTTGGGATTCGATGGTTGAAAAGAAGGAGATTAGAAAGATGGAAAAAGGCTTTTTTGTCGCTTGGGGGGGAGGATTGCTTTATTTTAGTCTTGTTTATCACACATTCCTAGCTACTTTCTATTACTTTTTAAGGTTGCAGCCTTAGTAGTTACAAAGCTAGAGAAGTTACAAAGGGATTTCCTTTGGTTGGGGATAGGGGAAGGTAAGAAGACCATCTCTTAAGACGGGAGGTGGTGTGCAAATCAAAGGAGCAAGGAGGTCTAGGTTTTGGGAGAATCTCATTGAGAAATTTTGCACTTATAGGAAAATGGCTTTGGAGGTTTCCGAGGGAAGGGGAGGGTCTTTGGCATAAGGTTATAGCCAGTATTTATGGGACACATCCCAAGCGGATGGGGCCTTGACCTTGATGGTCAGATGGTCTCACAAATGTCCATGGAAAGCTATAGCTCAAATTTTTAATATGTTCTTTCAATTCACTCACCTTGCGGTGGGGAATGGGGAGAGAATTCGTTTTGGGAAGATTTATGGTGGGGTGATCAATCGTTCTGCTCATAGTATCCAGACCTTTATAGAGTCATTTATGTGAGGAATTTGTCCATTTTAGTGGTTCTTGGCCCTTCTCCTCCTCCTAGTTTGGACCTAAAATTCCGACGTAATCTCACCGATTTAGAAATTGGACATCTTCAAAGTCTCTTGTCTTCTATTGTTTTTGTTCATCTTTCTCCCTCTACTGTAGATTCAAGATCTTGGTCGGTGTCTTCCACAGGTTTGTTTACTATTAAATCCTTTTCCCTAGCTTTATCTATGTCCCAGGCAACACCTTGTTCATCCAGCAAAGTTTCTTTGGAAATCAAAAGCCCCTCTAAAGGTTAAGGCCTTTGCTTGGTTAGTAGCTCATAGGAAGGTAAACACCAATGACTTACTACAGGTGAGATGACCATTCAGACCTTTTAATCCTCAGTGGTGTATTCTTTGCAAAAATGAAGGAGGGTCGATTGATCATCTTTTCCTTCATTGTCCTTACACTATTGGGTTGTGGCACAAGCTTTTCAATTCATCAAGCTTGGTATGGGTTCCCCCAAGGAGAATAGAAGATATGATCATCATTGTCTTTAAAGATTTTGGAAGTTCTATTAGAAGCAAGACATTGTGGCAAACTGCTTGTCTCTCTTTGGTTTGGTTTGTTTGGCAAGAGAGAAATGTAAGGATTTTTGAGGATAAAGAGAAGACAAAAGAGGAAGTGTGGGACTTATTTTATTTTTTTTCGTCCTTGTGGGCTTCATGTACCCCTGTATTTAGAGGAGTTCCACTTTCGATTTTACAATCTAATTGGTTGGCAGTTTGGGTTTAACTCCCCAAATAGGGGTAGCATGGGTCTTGGTCGCACTTGTTGTAGGATGGGGTTTTAAACTCCAGGTTCAGGTTGTATGCTTTTTGTTTTGAAGAAATCTGTCCTTCCGTTTGCTTGTTTTTTCTTATTAATACAATTCTTGTCGTTTCTACTTAAAAAAAAAAATCCAAAACTCGGTCTGATCCCAAAAAGGTGTGAAACTATTAACTCACTTAGCTTATGGACCATCTGGCTCTCAGCTCTCTTCTATGGACATAGATTTCTGTCTAGCTCACGGAGGTGCTGTCATTTGTTCAACCAGTGCATTCATGTGCTAGTTCATATGTGAGATCTTGATAACCACACATTGCCTTATGTTGTTCGTATTCAGCTTTAAGTATTTTTAGTCTTCAACATGCAAACTTCCCACTAATTAGTGGATCTCCTACCACAATGATGATACTTGAAACATATCTTTGTTGCTATCTTTCTTTTTGTTGTAATGTTTAAAGCTAGTTAAGATTAGGACATGTTGGTTATTAATTCTTCTGCTTTACTCAATGGAATAATTTGGTTTGACTGCATTTTTCTTTACTGTTGTATAATATGTTTTGCAGATGGTACTCAAAGAGGGACTTTGTCTTTTCTAGACAATGGTTTCGTGGACAAGATGGAACATATAAGTATAAGTTTTGATTATTGTGATTAATGTGCTGAAATTGTCTGATCGTCTTAATGAAGCACATCTATCTTAAAACCATTCCTGTGCTGGCATAGCTATTATAAATTTCTTTAATTGATGCTGGTGCACGACTGCTCATCATTGTCATCAATGCTATGTAGCTCAGAACAAATTCAATTTTGATGTGGGAGAACTATCACTTTGGCTATGTAACAATGGGCATTTCAAAAATATGGAAGAGGCTTAGTTTTGACGAGTTTTAATGATTTTTGTGAAGAGAGAAAAATAGAGAATTCCTAGTTTTATTATTTCCTCTGAATAATGAATCTAATCTCTACATTACATATTGGGCTTATATATAGGACTCCACAATCTGATAAGACAATAAAAGGAAAAGAGTATCTGATATCTGCCTCCCCTCGAGTTGGAGCATATATGTCATATACACCAAGCTTGTTACAAATGTATTTAATTCTAGGACCTGAAATTTAGTAAAAATATACGCTGTAGTTGATCATTTGAATTGACAAAACTAGTAGCTATATACATCTGATGATCTTCCCTCTGCAATGAAGTGGCGGTCGAGCTTGATATGTTTGGTCCTTTCATGGAAGACTGGATTGGATGCAATATGCAAAGCAGCCTGGTTATCACAAATGAGCTTCATCTGTTCACCCTTTCCAAATCTCAGCTCACGGAAGGTGTACCGACCATATGAGTTCACATGTTGCCCCCGAGGCATGGCTCGATACTTAGCCCCGGTGCTAGATCTAGCCACTACCTTGTTTCTTACTCTTCGGGATGTGAGTTACCACCGGTAAACACGATGCGGAAGTGGAGCGTCTATCGTAGGTGAGGCAATGATACATATGTGTAACGATAACTTTGGGTGTGACTATTATAGTATCATGGCCGGCTGGTGTACTTTTAATATATCGAAGAGAATGCGGGATTCTGACATCTCGATGGCTATCACATGGTGGCGCGGGAATTGACTAACAACACTTCTGGGAAGGAAATATACAGTAGAGTAATGGTAAGATAATTCGAGTTCACCTACGGTCGTCGATATCTCCCGGGATCTCCGAAGACTCCCCACATTGTCACAGTGCAAGTTTGACATTAGGATCCATAGTGTCGACCGGTTCTGATGCAACATCTGGGTTTCTTCAGGTGCTTCTAAAAAGCATACTTAGTTGGGAGAGGACTACGGGCTGGATTGGTATCTGAGTTCCCAAAGAAAGTACTGAGTTTCCCCGAGTCTTTGGTTTGAAGTGGTGAAAAGATGTTGCTTTGGTTTTACGAGATACCATCACGATCCAGCTGCGTAATGGCGTGTCATGCACATATGTGGATAAATACACTTTTGCCCAGAAAGAGTTATGATGATAAAGCTGAATAGTGCTTTTGTCTTTTAAAAGCATGCGAATTCTTGAACAACGAACTAAAGCGGCCAAACCATGCTCGAGAGATTGCCCGAGCCGTATGAGAGCGCGTAGCTTTGCACACTAAAGCAGGACTCCTTGGCCCAGCAGAAAAACGGTGGTTGCTCGTATAAACTCACCGGCAAGATCGCGTGAAGGAAAGCATTTTAATAGCTCCAGCGAAGCGGCCGGGAGCACATAGCAGCAGAGAAGCGAGACGGGCGAAACAATCTTAGCGAAGGAGAAGGTATCCGCTATAATCAGAACCATAAACTGAGTATATCCTTTAACCTTAAGCCTTGAAGACCTTAAGGCGATCAACGACCATCGGGACCAACATAGCGTAGACCAGCGGCTTGACCAAGCTGGAAACTTACGGTAGCCAAAACGACAAGATCCCGAGTGCCGGTGGAGTCACGGAAGCGACCATTAAATCTACCATTGCACACATACTTGGCCCCGGATGGAAAGTGCCTCATTGGTGTTCTTAGGAAGAGAAAGCGGTGAAATAGTAAAACCAAATGCAGTAGGTGGAAGATAATCGATGGTAACTCAAAAATTGTAAATAGGATGAAAGTTGCTAGTAAATGATTACCTTCCAGAAGAAGCGATGGGCAAGTCATACGATGCCAGGCGGAGCGGAACAGGAAAATTTGAAGGGAGAGGAAGTGAGTCAACAGGGGCCTCAGCAGAAGGGAAGGAACAACGGCACGGGGACGATGATAGACCTGAAGGGGACGAGAAGATAGATCATCAAATCTAGGCGAGGGAGAGATGAGGAAGGGTAAGACATCGATGTGGAGGGCCGGAGGAGGAGAAAGAAGAAGGGAGTCGCCGAAGAAAGCATCGTAGGAGATAAAGTATCGATGAGTCTGAGGGAATAACAACGATAACCCTTCTGAAGTCGGGAGTAGACTAGGAAGATGCATTTCGTGGCCTTGGCTGAAAGTTTGTCTTGTCTGAGTGGGGGAATATGAACCATGAAGTACAACCAAAAACCACGAGAGGAAGGAAATAAAAGAGGTTGGTGAGGGAAAAGAAGTGAATGAGAATCGAGGCATGCAATACGGATGAGGCGTCACGATTAATCAAATAACAAAGATTTGGAGACGACGTCCAGCGAAAAGGAACATGATAGTGGAAGGAGAGTGCGGCTGTCTCGATAAGATGGCGATTCTTACGTTCGGCTACCCACGTTTTGTTGAAGTATAGCGAAGGCTGATGAAGGATCCCGTGTTGGGACATAAATGAAATAAAGAAGTGCAGAAAAATATTCTCGGGCATTATATTCGTAACACCACCGAGATAGAAATATTGGCTGAATGAGAATTCGTAATAAAATTCTGGAAAATAGAAAATAACTTCCATTTCGAGTTTTCATTAAAAATAACAGTACATCAGTCATCAATGAAGTGACAAAATCTTGGCTTTAAAGTAGTAGCGGTCAAATGAGGACCCCAATTGTCGGTGTGGATGAATTGAGGAGATGTTGTTATTCAAGCGGCTGGGAGCCAGAACCGCAGTATCTTCCAGTGACGGGACTCACACGTAGTGGCAATGAGTGGAAAACGAGGGACCATCTTGGAACTTAGAAGACTAGGGTGACCAGACATTGTGGATGAGGAGTGGAGCATCGGGTGGAAAGCATGGCTGCGGGGAATGATTGCGAGGTGGTGATGATAGAGGCCACTTTTGCATTTCCGTCAGATGCCGATCATCTTCCGTACTCGATCCTGCAAGGTCACGAATTTATCAGAAAAAAATAATGGAACAGTTAAAGTACAGTGATTTTCTTGATAGAAATAAAATTAAAGGAACACTGAGGAATTATAAGGACGGAGGTAGAAGTAGGGAAGGGAGAGGATGGGCGACCAATACCTTTAGCCCACGGTTTGAGAACCATTAGCTAAAGGTAACCGATGGGTAAAGTGGGGTAGTAGTAAGAAGGAAAGATCTTGTGCAGTATGATCGGGCTTGCAGGTCGAGAATCCGGGTCCCGAGAGAAGATGTATGAGTAAAGGCGGGCGGAGATACCGTGCAGGCAGGCAACGAGAATCTCTGACTTGGCCTTGATGGCGAAGATAGGCATCATACTCAACGTCGGTGGGGAACACCACGAGATGTGCGGAGGCTGGAGTCTGAGGCTGGCGAAGTAGGGGCTCCCGGCGGGCCGTGTGCGGTCGCGGGAGGGCGTCCGTACAGGCGATAACAACGATCACGGGTGTGGCGAAGCAATGCAATAGGGCTGATAGGGACGTTGTCCTCGACCTCGGGTACTGCTGCGTCCTCTCCCAGAAGGTTAGTATGAGAAACTAACCTGAGGAAGAATCTAAAGGGCTATCGGTGCAGAGTGCGTGTGGAGGAGGGAGATGTCACGGAGGAGCGAGCAAACACATCATCAAGGGGCGGGAGCGAGGGTGCGAGTCGATCTCGGAGGTCTCGAATCGGACGGAGGCAGTAAAGTAAGGACCATAAAGAAGAGCTTGTCAACTGCGTTTGTTGAGCCCAGCGTCACTAGTAAGGCGTCAATGTCGGGAACTCCTCCTTAAGAGAGGCGTCAGCGATATAATTAGATAGATCCATGTCTTATCGCCTTAGAAGATGAAGCAAAATTTTGGATCAGCAGAAATGCCATGTCTATTTACATAGTTGTGCATCTATTTTCTTCCGGTGCACCTTGTACGACACCGGGTATGTCATCCTCGGTCTGCTAGATGATCCTCTCATAACCACATTACATTTGAGTTCCACGAAAATTTGACGGGAGATAATTCTCACTACCCGATCAATTTTTCGATGAGTAGTAGAAGTCCGAGAGATAACGAGGCGTAAAAATAGAATTTTGGTTGCCATATCAGCGAGCGGGGAGGTGAACGCGTTTGGATTGAAGAGAGCCCTAATAAGAGGGCGAATCACGGTGTTGTGGAGCTTGAGATGAAAAAAAGGGGACCCAAGCCTTAAGTCACGATTGAAGATGGGCCCAGACGGCGAAGATGAGCCAAAGCCCGCGAGGAAGGCCGAAGTGCGGCGGCAAAAGGAGCAAGGTGGAAAAGTGCTGAAGGGCCCTTCGGAGGCTAGAACACAGGCAGCGCTGGCGACCCATTTGTGGAGGCCTCCTTGGGAGAAAAGGCCCGCAGCCCACCGCGCGCACTCAAGCGCCGGCGCGTGGACGGCAAGCTGCCGGAGAAGAGACGCGCGTGACGGCGCGTGTGATCTCTTAGGACTAGGCGGGGTGTGCCGGCGTGTAGATCGCCCTCTGGCGGCTTGAGTGTGGTTTCGGCGGAAGGCTTCCCCAGAAATCCAGCCTGCAGTCACAGCGTGACGTGTTGAGGCGGCTAACGGTGGTGAGAAGGAATCCGTGACGGAGAAGGAGATCGGAATGAGCACGATCACCCGAAAAAAAAATTAGGTTTTCTCTCTTGGCTCTGATACCATGTGAAGAGAGAAAAATAGAGAATTCCTAATTTTATTATTTCCTCTGAATAATGAATCTAATCTCTACATTACATATTGGGCTTATATATATAGGACTCACAATACAGTAAGACAATAAAGGAAAAGACTGTACAATATCTAACAATTTCAATTGAATTATTTTCCTTTTCTTTGATGTTTACCTTTTATTTTTGTAGAATCATTAGCACTTTGGTTATTTTTGTTGAATTAGTTCATACTTCAAAACTATGCCTGAGGATGATAGAAGTTTGATCAAAGTAAGTAGGTCTCCCCATAATTAGATTGATAATTTTTATATAACATAGTGCATTTAGAGAAAAAAAATGTCACTTTTTACTGTAACTTTTCTACAAGCTGGTCAAGTTGATGTGCACCTTTTACATGTAAGTGAATGCTATATCACTTAACAAAAGAAAACCAGCATCGTTTGCGTATTTATTTGGTTAACATTTGTACTTCATTTACTTATGCAGCAATCTTGCAATTTCCTTCCACACACAAGAAGCGACCTCCAAGATCTGGATATCAACGCACAAAAATTAATCGTAAGAACTTTTTTCTATAAACTGGGGAACTTATATTAGATATTTCTCTGAAGCACTCAATTGTTTTCTACTGTATGGATTAGAGAAAAAAGGCATTTAGGTCATGTCCATAAAACACGTGGAATGCAGGACTTCTTATCTAGTTTGCATGTCTTGATCACATATCAGGATTATTAATGTAGTCTCTTTAATGAGAGACTCACACTTTACTTTGGAGATTTGCTTATTAAAAAGGAAAAAGATTTGGAATACTCAATTGAAGTGCTTTATTTTTGTTGAAAGAAAGACAAAAGAATTTGAGGAATGGATTCCTTGGATTTTTTCATTGATCCATTATGAATATATATACAAAAGGCAATCTAACCTTCTTAATAGATTACTTTAAGACAAGTTTCCTAATAGGTTACAACTTTATATGTAAAGTAGATATATCTTTATATGCTCAGAAGTTGGAGCATAGATATTAATCATACCCAACTTGTTACATAGATAACTAACCTGGTCCCCACTTAGGGCCTTTGTGAAGATATTATCCAATTGTTCTCTAGTCTTCACATATCCTGTGGAAATCAAGTCAAGTTGTATTTTCTCACGAATAAAATGATAATCTATCTCAATATGCTTAGTTTGTTCATGAAACCGCAAAGATTAAATGATATATATATATATATATATATATATATATATATATATATATATTTATTTTATTTTATTTTTTTTTTTATCGAGGAAGAATTAGAAACAATATGAAGAGAGGGTGCTTTGGTTGTCGTGGCAAGAGTTTTGTTGGGACTGGTGTCTGAATGTCGACTTTCATCAAGAGTTGATGAAGCCACATGATCTCACACACGGGTTGTGTCAATCGCTCTATATTCAAACTTTGCACTAGATCGAGAGATAATACTTTGTTTCTTACTTTTCCAACAAACACACAGTACCTTGAAGTGGACCTCTTATTTTCCTTAGATCTTGCCCCCGATCACAAAGCCCGAGAAAAACACTTTCGATTATGTTATGTCCGTGATTCTTGTGAAGGGAAAGAAAGGAGATCCTTTTCTCTTATTGAATGAATAAAATCTGACATAGGTCCTACATTTATATGAGTTAGGAAGACACACAAAGGAAAAAATAAATAAAGTACAAATAAAAATGAAAATAATGTCACGAGAAAGGTAAGGAATAAATCGAAGTATTCTAAGATATCCTATGATTCTCAACCTCCTCCAAGGATTAGGCGTGGGTTCACGTGCGGGGTTTTACAAATGAAACTGGTCTTGGGCGCCGGAGAGCAGTGAAATGTCTGGTTGGTCAAGCCAAGTTGTGAAACTAGTAGTCATGTATCTGAGACGATCTTCTTTAGATAGTGATAGTCCACTTCGATATGTTTGGTCCTCACGATGAAAGATTGGGTTGGAACCCGATATGTAGAATTAAGCTTGGATTTATCACACCTGAGCATCATTTGGCCATCAACTTCCCCAGGCTGAAATCTTGAAGCGTGTGAGCCATATAAGTTCCTGAGTTGCCAAAGCCATAGGTGATACAAAGCGTACTATGGGCGACTCTTACATCTGTTTCTTACTTTTCGGGATATACAAATTCATCAAATACGGCCTGATATCTGAAGTAGAGCATACATCTGTAGGTGAGCTTGCTGTCTGCGTCATGATATCCAGCCAATCAGTGTGACCTCTGTTTCGCCTGCTTACCTTGGCAGAGTGTTCCTTTGATATAAGCGGAGAATACGGATCTGACATCGATGGCGCACATCACATGGTATTGACAGAGATTGACTAACTACACTCATAGGAAAAGAAATGTCTGGTCGAGTGATGGTGAGGTAGTTTAGTCTTCCCACTAATCGTCGATATTTCTTTGGATCTCGTAGAGGCTCCCCTTATCTAGGTACAAGCTTGACATTCGGATCCATAGGAGTGTCTCTGAGTTTCTGATCTAGCATACGGTTTTGTGTCGATATATACCGACATTCTTCCTCTGAGACATGACTACATCGGAATTAGATTGAGCTATCTTAATCCCCAGAAACTACTTGAGTTTTCCCAAGTCTTTTGTCTAAAAGTGGCTGAAGAGATGTTGTTTAAGTTTTCGAATACCATCATGATCACTGCCTGTTATAACAATATCATCCACATAAACAATCGAGATAAATTTGCTATCACATTGATGTTGGTAGTCTAGACAAAGTGAAATTACGATGTGCTTCAGTCAATGCAGGAACACGTACCCTGTGAGCTAAAGCGGCGAGCGAAGCTCGAGGAATTTGCTTGCAGAAGTATCAAGGATGACGTAACTTTGCATCTTAAGCCGGAACTCCCTCCTTAGCAACAAATTCAGGCGGTTGCTCCATATATAACTCCTCAGCGAGGTTGCCATGGAGAAAGATATTCTTGATGTCCAATTGATACAATGGCGAGCTACCATGCTGACCATAGATAAGAAGACGAGCGGAAGCCATCATAGCAGGGAGAGAAAGTGTCATAGTAATCGGACTCATATATTTAGTATACCTTAGCGACAACGAGGCGTTAAGATGATCATTTCGGCAATCCCAGACCGTCTTAACAACATAAACCTTGTGACCAACAAAGGGACGTGCGGCCGAGATAAAGGAATTTATGTCCCGTATATCTTGAGTAGAATGCAAAGCAGTCATTTCTTCAGTTGCACATTTCTGCTTAGTTGAGAGGGCCTTATGGACAATGTTAGGAATGGAAACAAAAGATAAGGTGGAAATAAGAAAGCGAGAATGGTGAAGATAATGATGGTGAACTAATTATAAATAGGATGAAGTTGTGAGAGGAGCAGTACCTTCCGAATGGCAATGGGAGGATCGGTGGAGACGAGCAGGACCGGTGACGTGGAGGAGGGTGCCGTAGGAGATGAGTCATCGGAGCTTGTTGTCGGTGTTATCACTAGCGATAGTATAAACCTGCCCGATGTGGACGAGAGTGCGATGTGGGACTTAGATGATAAGGACGGAATGGGAAAGATGAGAGGTAGAGATAAGACCTTGGGACTGGAAGACGGTGGGGTAGAGAAAAGAAGAGAATGTTCAAACAATTTGACATCAGTAGAAACGAAGTGTTGATGTGTATCGAGAATAACGTGATGCCGCGTTGGAAGGCGAATAATCAGGAGATACGCCCGTTTGCCTTAGCAGAAAGTTTATCTTGGCTAAGAGTAAAGATGTGGACAAAACAAGTACATCTGAAAACATGCGGAGGGAGATAAAACAGGGGTTGATTAGGAAAGAGAAGAGAATGATGAACTTGATCACCCAGAGGGCATACGATTGATCAAATAGTAGGCGGTTAAGATGTGGCCGTCACACAGCGTTGAGGGCGTATGGCGGAGGAGGAAGAGTGCGGTTGTCTCAAGTAGCCGGCAATTCTTGGCTCGGCCACCTCATTTTTGTTGTGGGTGTAAGCCTGGCCAGATGAAGAATCCCGCGAGGAGGATAAAGTGTATCGGAAAATGGCGGAAGAGGTATTCCCGAGGCATCATCACTGCGTAAGATGCGAATAGAAGTATGAAATTGATTGTGAATCTCAATAAAGAATTTTTGAAACACAGAAAACAACTCGGTTCGACTTTTCATTAAAAAGAGCCAGGTACAACGGGATAAATCATCAATAAATGTAACAAAATACCGGAAACCTAAAGTAGATGCGGTTTAGGACCAGGACCACTAAACATCGGTGTGGAATGACTTAAGGAGACTTGGTCAGCAGGGACTCTATGAGTGCTCGGGAGCGAAACATGAGGTATGTTTCCCAGTGACCACCGGCTCACACTCTAAAGAATAAATAAAAGAATATTCTAAGAATATCCTATGATTTTGAACACTCTCCCTCAAACTAGAACATATAGGTTACATGCACCAAACTTTTTAGAAATGAACTGAATCCTTGGACCTCGAAGAGACTTAGTGAAAATGTCTGCTAGTTGGTCACTCGAGTTAACGAAACTAGTAATCATGCATCCTGAGGCAATCTTCTCTCGAATGAAATGACAATCTACTTCAATATATTTGGTCCTCTCATGAAAAACTGGGTTGGAAGTAATGTGTAGGCCGCAGTTTGTCACACCTGGCTTGTCTCTACTTCAATATGTTTGGTCCTCGTGAAGAGTGGGTTGGAATGTGTGTGAAGCAGTGGATTGTCACTACGAAAGCTTCATTTGGCCATCCTTCCCAAATCTTAGCTTCTGAAGAAGTTGTTTGAGCCATATAAGTTCCTGAGTTACTTGAAGTCATGGCTGATACTTGGCTTGATTACTTGACTGCCTTGCATCATGTTTGCTAACTTCCAGGGATGTGGATTTCCTCTAATAAATACACAATATACTAAAAATTAGATTAATCTATCTGCGGGTGAGCTTTGCTATGCGCATCATAATATCAACGTCGGAGGTGTGACCTTTGTTCATATTACACTTGGCGGAGTGTTCCTTTGATATAACGGATATGGATCCCTTGACATCCGATGAAGTATTTATCGCGTGGTGATTGCAAGAACTAACTAACTACACTCACAGGAAAGGAAATGTTCGGTCGAGTGATGGTTAGGTAGTTTAGTCTCCCCACGAGTCGTCGATATCTCCCTAGATATCATAGAGGCTCCCCCCATCCAGGTACAAGCTTGACATTCGGATCCATATAAGTGTCTACAGGTTTATAGTCTAGCATACCAGTTTCCTCCAATATTTCCAAGAAGTACTTCATTTGAGACATAACCACCTTAGAAATTAGGTAGATCCATCACTAGAAAGTATTGAGTTTCCCCGAGTCTTTTATGCAGTGGGTGAAGAGATCTTTGTTTTTAAGTTTTTCGAATCTGAAACCATGTCAGCTGCTGTTATAGCGATATCGTCAGCGTAAACAATCAAATAGATACATTGTCCTGATGTTGTATGATGATAGAAGACAGAGTGGTCTTATGTACTTCAAGTCATACCGAACTCCTGTACCATAGAGCTAAAGCGGCTAAACTAGGCTCGAGGGGACTGCTTTAGGTCATATAAGGAACGACATAGCACATACCCAGACAGAGCTCACAGACAACAAGTTCGATGATTGCTCCATATATACCTCTCGGCGGGTCGAATGCAATGCGTTCTTGATGTCCGATTGATACTAGGGGCGAGAACTCACTTAGTAGCCATAGATGAAGATGAGCAGAGTCATCTTGGCAACAAAGAAAAGTTTCACTGTGTCGGGCCATATATCGGAGTGGCCCTTAGCGACAAAGCGAGTTTTAAGGCGGTCACTCTACCATTCGGACCAATCTTAACATTATAATCCCAACGGTAACCAATAGGGGACTTGTTAGAAGGTAAAGGGACCAGGTCCCATGTGCCAACAGAATGCAGAGCAGCCATTTCTTCAACCATTGCTTGTTTTCAGCCCGGATGAGAGAGGGCCTCATGTACTATGTTAGGAAGAGAAACATAAGACAAGGTGGAAATAAAATCAGAATATGGTGAGGATAAATGATGATAAGATAGGAAAGTATAAAATGGGTTTCACGAGGAATGAGTACCTTTTGTGGCGATCGGTCGGCGGTTGATGCTTAAAAATTTGGTGTTGTGGAGGTGGCGCCATAGGAGATGAGTTAGTGGGAGGCCCGATGTCGGTACATGGACGTTGAGTATAAACTTGTAACAGTCGAGGTGGAGTAGTTGGGGACTCAGAGGATAAGGCTGGAAGGGGAAAGTTGAGAGGTAGAGATAAAACCTCGAGACCAAAAGGCGGTGGGGAAGAGAAGATAGAAGAGTGTTCAAAAAATGTGACATCAGTGGACGAGAAGTATCGATGTGTATCGAGAGAGTAGCGATAGTAATCGCGTTGAAGGTGGGAATAGTTAAGGAAGATGCACTTTGCGGCCTTAGCAGAAAATTTATCTTGGCTAGGAGTGAGTATGTGGACAAAAGAAGTGCATTCGAAAACACACAGAGGGAGACAGAAAAGGGTTGATTAAGAAAGATAAGAGAATGAGGAACTTGATCACGGTCTGAAGAAGGCATCACGATTAATCAAGTCGCGAAATTTATTAAGATATTCTGCGATTGAGTTTGTATGGTGGAGGAGAAGAGTGCGAACTATCTCAACTAAGTGACGATTCTTGCGCTTAGCCGCCCTATTTTGTTGTGGAGTAAAGCCGCAAGAAGGCGATGAAAGAATCCCGTAGTGGATAAAGGCGGAGAAAGGGGCAGAGAGGTATTCCAAGGCATTATCACTACGTAAGATGCGAATAGAAGTATGAAATTGATTGCGAATCTCAGTAAAGAATTTTTGGAACACTGAAAATAGCTCAGTTCGAGTCTTCATTAAAAATAGCCAAGTACAACGGGAAAAATCATCAATAAATGTAACAAGATACTGGAAACCTAAAGTAGATGCAGTTCGGGACGGACCCCAAACATTAGTGTGGACGAGCTCAAAAGTAGACTTAGTGCGGGACTCTAAGCGCTTAGGGAATGAAACACGAGTATGTTTCCCAAGCTAACAGGACTCACACTCTAGTTTAGACAAGCTTTAAAAACGAGACACCATCTTTCGAAGCTTGGAAATGTTCGGATGACCGAGACTATGATGGACGAGAAAAGGTTCATTATTTGAAGTGAACCTTGAGTGGAGGGGATGAGCGAGGCGAGATGACAAAAAAAAGGCTTTGGGCGTATCTGTGCGATCGTCCTCTTAGTACTCCAGTCCTGCAAGGTGACAAAAGAGTGAGAAAAGGTAATCGAACAATTAAGGTCATGTATTAATTTGTTGACAGATATAATATTAAATGGAGAATCAAGAACATATAGAACAAAAGAAAGAGGTAAAGATGAGAGGGGACATGCTAACTCGATGACTTTGGCCATGGTTTGAGTCCCATTAGTCAAAGTAATCATAGTAAGGGAAGAGAAGAGATCCTTATTACCATATAGATGATCAAATGCATTGGAATCGAGAATCCATGGACTAAGAGAGTATCTGACAGGCGTGGTCTGCAGTGACGAAGCTGATGGAGGTAGATTTAGTGGCATGAGTAAGGCGAAGAAACTCCTGTATTCGGTAAAGTAGAGTCACTGCAATGTGGAGGCCAGAACATTTCTCGGTTGGCGGTCGGAAGACTGGCGACATGGTAGTGCGAGGCGGAGAAGCCATGTAGCGTAACATCTATCTCGAATGTGACCCGGTCTATTACAGTAGGTACAATGAGGTCGTTGGCCTCTGACTCGGTAGCCACCATGAATACTTTGGGAATCACCGTGAGGGTGAGATGGAGCAACCATTACTGAAGTCTCATTGGAAACCTCAGAGGGCTAAGACCGAGTCATAGTGGATGAATGGCACAGTAATCGAGCAAAATGTCATCAAAGGTGGGGATAGTAGTGTCAGTGAGGATCTGTTCCCTGAATATTGTCAAACTCTATACCAAGTTTAATAAGAGTAAGGATCATAAAGATTTGATCCATGTTGGACAAGTAAGTCTTGGCATTAGTGACCTTGGGCAAGACAGATAAGAGCTCATTTTTCAATGCAAACATTCGCCCAACGGAGGAAGATAATTCCATACCCGGTTTGCTCGGACTATCAAACGGAAAAATGACCTGGTGCAGTGTTGAACATCATTTAGTATATAAATTCTGCTTCTGAGTCAAAGGGCGTGGAATTACGATGGTCCACTAGGTTGTCTCGTGTTTGGGCTCGATGGGTACTTAGATATTACGGAGTAAAGCATCTTGTTTTAAAGCCACTAGGCGTTTATGCACGCATCGACAGACTCGAGAAAGTGAGGTCGGATGGTCTTGATACCATTTCCGGTAAACCATAATGTAGCAAAGTGGCCTAAAATGATGAATTTATCACTCCTTGAGTCGATTGATAGTTATCATGGGAGTTCCAGCTAGAAACGAAGAAAAGCTTGAAGCTTTTTAAGCCATAGTGGGAAAAATCAATAAAATTAGCAGGAAAACAAGAATACCACAACTGCTGAAGGTGAGAGAAGCTTGTAGATGTTGGAGGAAACTAGAAAGAGCGAGACAAATCGAGCAGTCTAGAGATAACAAGCGCCATAGAAGGCTGGGCAAAACACGAAGTTGGAGCGTCGGATGGAAGATACAAGAAATTTACGAAAGCTGCAGCCGGGAAACCGACGGGTGGTAGATGCAGTCGGTAGAGATTTATTACGCTCTCACACGCCGTTAGTGAGAAGCGATTCTTGGGAGGAAGACACGCGTGTGACGAGGCGTGGGAGATCGGTTGCCAGAGTTCTTGCCTTTGGTGGGTAGATCGGCTATCGTGAGTGGAATGGTGGTGATATCCCGACTAGGGTCATCATCGAAGAAGTCGTCGGAAAAGTACGCCAACGGTGATGAGGTTTGATGACGGCGAAGAATCCCAATACTTTCTATGATGAAGGTGGAGAGGCCGAAAAGAGATCAAACTATTAGATGGGTTGTCAGGGTGGCTCAAGACAAACCCCCAACTTAGAACCTTTCATGGCTACGAAACCATGTGAAAAGGAAGAATCCTTTTCTTTCTTATTGAATGAATAAAAATCTGGCATAGGTCACTATATTTATATAGGTTAGGAAGACACCGCAAAGGAAAAAAATAAATAAAGCACAAATAAAAGGAAAATAATGTACAAGAAAGGTAGGGAATAAATCAGAAGATATTCTAAGAATATCCTATGATTTTCAACAATTACTATATAAAGCTTGCATTTATTCCACTATAACACTACGCTAACCAACAACATCCAATGGCTTTCTTCCCAGTAGGAGTGTACCAGGATTACAGTACCATTGTCATCATAGTACATTTCTTCCACCATACCACTCACAATGACCCGGGGAGGATGAAGCCTCACATACAATTTTAGGAAGAGAGAGATAGAATCGAGAATGCGATAAAGAACATGAATGTGATGACAAATGGTTATAAGAACAAATGAGAAATTGGGTGAACACCAGTGGTTACACTTCTGGTAATAGGGAGAAGATCATATCATTGGGCGGATCTGGCTGTCTAAGTAAGGTTGATGTTAGACTCGAAACCCAGGAGGATTTGGCATCGAGTATACTAATGATGGGTTTAACAAGAATGATTTGGTTGGAGCGGTAAGGAAGCATAATAAACCAATAAATCATCATCCCCCCCCGACTCGTAACAGTAGATGGAAGGAAAAACAGGATAGTCTCAAAGAATGCAATATCAGTAGACACAAAGTAATGTCGAAGAGTGAGACAATAACACCTATATCCTTTTTTAACACGAGAATATCGCATAAAGATACACTTTAAGGACTTCGGATCAAGTTTAGAGACTTGAGAACGGACATCCCAAACAAAGCATGTGCATCCAAATACCTTAGGATTAATAGGAAACAACGTTTATTTGGAAACAATTGGTGGTAAGGAGTAGCGATTAAGGCTGATGAGGGCATCCACATTAATCAAAGAAACGAGGCGTGGAGGCTGCGTCGACCCGAAAATGTTTAAGACATTCATTTTTGAACCAAAAGAGGCGTAGAAGTCTCGAAGATGTTTATTCTTTCTCTCGGTTACCCCATTCTGAGAGGGTGTATCAACACACGAGGTCTGATGGAGAATCCCATGTTATAACATGAAGGACTTACAAGGTTCCGATAAATATTCTTTGGCATTATCACTTCTCAATGTTTGAACAGAGACATGAAATTGTGTTTGAATTTTAGCACAAAAGTCACTAAAATGAGAAAAAAGCTCAGAACGACTTATCATTAGATAAAGCCAAGTGACGTGATATAAATCATCCACAAAGAGCAAGAAAATACGAACCAGGTTTGAAACAAAGCTGGGCAAAGGACTGAAACATTAGAATGAACTAACTCAAAAGATGAGCTTCGTTTATTGACTCACAGGACTCAGATACCATATTCTGGAGCTTACCATATTGAGGTGACTCAGTTTAATGAAGATAGGCTAGAAAACAGAGGATATAGCTAATTCTACAAAGAGAGAGAAGGATGACCCAAGCAACAATGTAATTCGAATGGGGTAACAACTCTAGAACAAGCAACAGGTGTTGACACCTCTGTTTCAAGGATATAGAGACCCTTAGACTCGCATCCTCTACCAATAATCTGTTTCGTCAAAAGATCCTAAATCGAACAAATAATCAAGAAAAAATGGGAATCTTTACTTGATTAAGAAGTGTATGGTAGGTTTTATGCACATAAATTAAATTAAAAGAAAATTGCGGTAAACTCTATATAGTCAAAGTGATTAAGGGTGGATGGTGTCCATATTGAGACCTGAGATGTTGATCCATCGCAAGGAGTAACGAGTAAGTAGAGAGGGTGAGACTAAAGCATTAGTAAATAAACGAATGCTGTCATGTGGTCGTTGACTCCAGAGTCAATGTCCAATGTGGAGGAAAATGAAAGAAAACATATGTTGGTTTTACCTAACTCAGCGAGTGTAGTGATAGAAGTAGATGCAAACTTAAGTGATTTCTGGTAATGAATAGACTTAAATCTTCGATTTTATTAACTTACTCTGATTCCGACTTAGCATGCTTGGGTGTAAGCGATAATGTGTATGACTTCATCCTTGAGAGTTTCTTGTTAGTCATAGAAGCTGATCTGACTCAAACAAGCCTTTGAAAATCCGAAAAATATCAGAAAAATAGGATCTTGCAAGGAAAGGACCACCTCTTCACGAGAAACACCACACTTGAATGGATTTTGGTTGAAAACCCTGGCTTACCCTCTTAAAGGGATAGCCTCTAATATCACGGAGTTACCTTTATGTCCATGTTTGGTTCAAGAGATCAAAAAAGTCTAGATTGGAGAGAAGAAAAATTTAAGCCCCAGGATTCCTTTGGGGAGGAGTAAGCTAGGATAAAAAAAAAAAAAAAAAAAAAGACTCACTTGTAAATTGGAATGATGTGCACTAGTAAGAGGAAAGGAGGTTTAGGTATTCACAATTTGGAAAAAGTGAGAACAGAGTCACAACTTGGAAAATGGAATTGGAGAGGTACATTTTGTGGAGAGACGACCCTTCATGAACTTGAATCTAATTAAAAAGGTGAAATATGAAATTGGAAGAAGGGTTGGTTCTCAGCGAACTAAGGGAAGTTTTGGGATGGGTCTTTGGAAGGATATTAGAAGAGAAGCTCAATAGCTGAAACAAGATTGTAAGCTCATGCTAGGTGATGGGGGTCAAATTAGATTTTAGGGTGGATAAATGGTGTGGAGAATTCCCATTGTGTGATCAATTCCCAACGTTGTATGCTATGGTTGCTTCAAAAGGGGCTAAAGTGGGAGAGGTTTGGGACACTGCGAGAGGCGAAGGAGGATGGAACTTTAGATTTATCAGGTCATTCAACGATTGGGAAATGGAAGAAATACAGAGACTTATTAGCCTAATTAGCAGCAAAATTATCTTTCAGAGGGACAGGGACAATTTTTTGGTTAGTGGATAAGAAAGGCGAGTACACAGTTAAAGCTAACTATAGACACTTGGAAGGTGACCTCTTTGAAGCTATCCCAGCAAGGCTAATCTGGAATAGTTGCATTCCCCCTTAAGTGAGTGTGTTCACTAGGGAGGTTTGGTGGGGTAAGGTGCTAACCATGGATCAACTAAAAAAAGGGGATTCCGGCTTACAAGTAGATGCCCCCTTTGCAAAGAAGATGAGGAGACCATATACCTTTTCCTACTCCACTGCCCTTCAGTATGGGGCTTTTGGGCAGCCATCCTTTTCCCTACTAGCAGTGGTCTGGGCCTATCCTCCCTTGATTAAAGAGTTGATGTTGGCATGGACAACCTTCCTCATTAGAAAGAAAGCTAGAAACATGTGGAAGGCAACTCTTCCTTGCCTTCTCTAGGCGATCTGGAAGGAAAGAAACAGGATAGTTTCTCTCCCACTAGATTGAAACATTCTTTCATAACTTCCCTCTCACTTCTTGGGTAGGGATAATTTGAGGGGGAGTACTATATTGTAAGCTTGCTTATGTGTATTCTCTAGTGCTTGTAGCCGCTTTGTTTTAGGTGGTTGGTATATGTCCCTCTACTCATCTCTTTTTTTGTTTTTCTTTCCTTTGTATACTCCCTATTTACTCTAGGGCTCTATCGGACACAAAATCCTTTGAAATACATTGTTGCAAGCATCGGAGGAGGGAGGCAAATGGCTGGGGAGGAATGTCGGCGGCCAGCGATGCTAGAGAAGGAAATGTGTTGCCGGAAAGTACTTTACGTGCCTTCACGCACCAACGCATGAGGAACAACGTAGCCATAGAGAAGTGGCGCGTGGGGGATCTGTCGTCGGAGATTCTTTCTTCTGTGGGTAGATCATTTGCCGACAATCCAAGTGGGGTGGTCGCCGGCCGTAGTTGAGATGCCAGGAAGTGCATTGGAGTTTTGTTGCCGAGGGTGACAAGTTCTCGAGATTTTTTCCAGAAAATTTGCCTTTTTCTAAACAAATTGAGCCATAGGCTCTAATACCATGTTGAAAGAAAGACAAAAGAATTAGAGGAATGAATTCCTTGGATTTTTTCATTGATCCATTATGAATATATATACAAATGTCAATCTACCCTTCCTAATAGATTACTACTTTATAAGACTAGTTTCCTAATAGGTTACAACTTTGTGTAAAGTAGATATATGCTATAACACTTTTATTGGTTTTTGCCATAGGCATGTAAGATTGTAAGTCACCTTGCCATATAGTTCTTATAGTTGTTTGATGATATTTTGCTTTGCTAAAACAAATCATGCTTCTAGCCAGTTTCTGAAATCAGGACTTTTTCTTATAGGTCTTTCTTCCTTTCATTTTCTTCTTCTTCTTTTTTGTTTATCCATTTATTTATTATTATTACTGTTATTATATTATTATTATTATTATTATTGTTGTTGTTGTTGTTGTTGTTGTTGTTGTTTGTTGGTGTTGTTGGATAGAACCAAACACCACCCCACATCTAGTCAGTCGTTAAGTTTAGGCTCCTAACTATGTAAGCAATAGATGATGTTATAAACATAAAAACCTTAAAATATCATAGCTGTATTAATTTTTTTTAGAAATTCTTTTTTCAGTGAATTAAGTCACTTGTTCATGATGGGGTCATTGCTAATGGTGGAGCTCTCAGTTTTTTCCCCTGTAAATGTTGATTTACTATAAATTTATACTACACCACTAGAAATTATCAGCTGATTAGTTTCTCCTCTATTAACTTGTTGCTTTCTATGTATCTTCATTAATTTTGTGTTGTAGCTTCTACATGGGAAATCAGAAGGTTAAATACCCCCATGGCTCCAAACACCGCAAGATGTCTTGTCACACACACGTTAGAGATGCCTTCTACCAGCTGGTTTACATGGAAGAATAATCGATATTCAAAATTTGAAAATTCTGTTCCTTTTGTGTTACTATGCCAAGTAGCAGGTTGGTTAACCTAATCATTTCTCTCTTCTATATTCGATACTAACTGAACTGTCAGGAATCAGGTGGTCTTGGGACCAGAAAGTCAGATGGTTCCAATCAATCATTTGTCTTCTGTTAGAATTCTTAAAAATTTGACACATGGTAGACCTAATTGGTAAGGATTGTCTTTTTATGCTGGCCTATGTACCATCTTCTTTGAAACTTGACTTTTTTTTATTTGCAACGTATGTGCCTTCCTGACAAAGACAATTGTGCATCTGGTTTATCTTTACTTGTATAGCTATATACTTATTAATTTAATGGTTGGTAATCATGCTTGAGAAGAATATTTCCCTGCCATTGTAATATTTATCAATGAGAAGTTATCTTCTCTGCATAATTGAAGTCCCATAGAATACTTTGAACGTCATTATAGGAATATTCTGCTTGATGCTGTGTATCATTGTGAAAAGATGGAATACTTGAAGTCCATTTGAATGCTTGAGAAGAATATTTCCATGCCATTGTAACATTTATCCATGAGAAGTTATCTTCTTTGCATAATTGAAGTCCCATAGAATACTTTGAACCTCAATATAGGAATATTCTGCTTGATGTTGTGTATCATTGTGAAAAGATGGAATACTTGAAGTCCATTTGAATGCAGGTTGTAATTACTATCATATATATTTTAGATGGGGTACTCGTACTTTGTAGTTCCAAAACTCTTGAGGGGGTGAAGATGGGACAGCTTCAGGACAGCCTTCCAATAAAGAATATTAATGAATTCTCTGCAAATGCAACTAATCATTGACAATAGGTCAAGGACATCAAAAAGGATAAAGTGGTGCTAGTGCATTTGATGCAATACAGATTTCATGATAGGGCTTCTTGCAACATGTCTGGAACTAACCGTCATATGTGGCCTTTGTTTTTCTTTTTCTTTTTTCTTTTTTTTTTTTTTTTTTTTGAGAAGATCTAGACATTGGAACAGCTGTCTAGGTTGATATAATGATCAAGATGATAGGTGTAATGAGAAGTATATAACTATAGCGATCCAAGAATATGATCCATGGTGAATTCTTATTACTGTATTTGTAAGACCTTTTAAGCTGTTCATTTCTTTGGTGGTGACATTCTCTTGTGTTTCACGTTAATTCAGGGCCTGAGAATATGTTGGAGACCCAATCACTGCTCTAGAACTGACTTTACTGTGTCCATTCTAAATTCTCTGAAGTTTCTGTTGCCAATACCGAATATGAGGGTACTGAAGGGGCAGATGAGTTCTATGATGCAATGGGTACTGATTCATCATCTGAAGATGAAGATAGTGATGATGACAATGATGCAGAACTTGACAAGAAGGTTTTCCATATTTTTTATTTTCTGTTTTGACAAGCAGTGATGAACTATATTAAAAAGTGGAAACTGGCCCTAAAGTACAGTTGAACTATGTGAAGAGTGCCAGAGATAATAACACGGTGCCGAGTAATGAAGGCAGGATTACATCTAATACCTCCCTTCTTAATAAGTTCCCACCTATCAACATCAATTTGACACATTGACCCATCACCTATGTACAGCTTTACATACAAGAGAAAATTACCAAGGAAATAAAAACTCTTCAAACTCTCGATAGAAACTTCCTCATTCTCAAATGACCTTTTATTTTTTGCCTTTCAAGTGTCTCTATCATTGTTGTTGAGCAAACCCAAGAAATCCCTAGCAAAGGAAACAACTGGCGAAAAATTCTTGCCTTGTAAATTGAGGATGTGATCAATTTCTCTTCCACTTTATGTAGGAAGCATCTATTCTCGTTAGGTGTCTTTGCCGCCCACTTCCAGAAACCCCTTCAATTCTATTTAAGACAACATATAGAGACTTCATCAGAATGTTTCTTTTCTTTGAATTCAATCCACATCCCTCTCAGATTGAAGTAGTGATAAATAAATATTCTACATTATCAGCTCCCATTCAACTTTTTTATTAAACGAGATTCGATAACCTTTCTCCCAGTCTACTCCCACAAATCCACCACTAAGCATCCTTTAATGAAATTTAGAGCAAATAGTGATAGAAAAGAGAGATATAGGAAAACATCCTCACCACCTATCTTCACAGAACTTGGTTTCTCCTATTTCCACATAAATAAAGCTCTTAGATTAAATGTATCTCGATCCATCTTGTAGCTTTCCGTACGACACCATATCCTTTTGCCATCCTCGAATCTCTCAACCCCTTTTCTGCCAATTTCCACTTATAACCTAGATATAGAATCTATGTTTTATCTTTTCTACTCGCTTTATATTCGATATAAAATACTATTGCTCAATTGAATGCAACTCTATATTTTAAAGGCATGTATTTTGAATAGTTTATATCCTAACTCCCCGTGCTTGTCTCGATTGTTCTTTCGGTTCTACATTTTTTACCAAAACAAAGAGAAATTTACGAAGTTTTGTTCTCTCAATTATCGGGATAAAAAGAGCTAAGAATGTCTCATGAGCACCTCACAAGCTTAGCTCTGAAGCGAGTTTAGTGATCCTCTTTATTTAACATGTAATTGGATTCTTGCATCAAGCTATTATTATTATTTGCGGTTGTCGTTATTATTCACATGAAGATGATAGTTCTATTGAACTAAGGCAATAGGGAAATTTGTTCTTCTTTCTATTTCTTCTCATATGATGATGATGGTTCTATTGAATTAACACAACTAGGAAGTATTCTTCTTTTATTACCATCATTATCATGTTGATTGGTATTTTCTTTTCTTTTTTCCCCATTGATACTTGAACTTGTAACCTCCCATAACCCCACCCCCAACCCTTTACCACATGAACCAGGCCTTAAGGGTTCATCATCATCATCATTGAAGATGATTGTTATGTTCAAACTTAGACAACATGGAAATCTTCTTTTATCACCATCATCATCATTTCATTACTATCATCATTATCATAAGATGATTGTTTGTTACATTAAGACAGCGGAAATGTTCTTCTTTGATGATAATGGTTATAAAACAGCGAATATATTGTTTATTTCTTTTAGAGGATTTTGGGATATTGAAGAGTAAGTGTACTTTGGTTTGTGACACCTTTCATTTATAGAAAAGTTTGAAGAAGGAATGCTGTCTTTTTAGGATGGATGCGGTTCCATTCATCCCACAGAATTGTTCCTCTTGACTTTTAAGGGTGTTTCTTTGAACATCTGCCACTTCATTGGAATATGGTTTACTTGATCCTGCAGGTAGGTTGTATGATCCTCTAAGTGTAGATTCTCCTCTATTGGGTTTGATTAAATTTACACTTTGATATACGTGCTCCGTGACCTAGGATATGAGTGGTGTCATTAGGGTACTTTGTGACCTGATGTTAAAATCTTTCTCCGTATCTGAGAGGATTAAGCTATTGGGGTAAAGATCCACAGCTCTTACGCCGAGGCTTTGGATCTATCCATTATCTTGGTGGAAGGATTCTGCCTTAGTCATCCCATGAGTGTGTTAGTTGGTTGGTCGCCGATTACAAGTGCTTCGTCAAATCCTAGACCCGACTCATGTTTTAACATTTCTTCCTCTTCAATTCTCTCATTCGGATAATGAGAATTTTGATTGTTTAGCTAAACACAGAACCAAACAGATGCTTTTTTTTTTGTAGGAGGATATTTTACCCCCATTAGTTGTACATTGTTCCATATTTTGTATATATTCTTCTTCCGTGCTTGTTTGGTGTGGTTATTTTGCTATTCTTGTTGGTTTTTTTTCTCTTCATCATGCGTTTTATTTTTGAAGGACCCCTCATGCCTCACTTGTACTTCAAAGTCTTATCAATAAATAGTTTGTTATTGATCAAAATGAAAAAATAAAAACAAAATTCAACTGAGACCAACTAAAAGTAAAGGCAAAGCTTTCTTGTGTTTGTTATATTTTCATAGTTAGGGTCCCGAGTAAGTATATTATGTTTCTCTGCAATTTGTTTCTCCTTGACTGAAAGCATCCATTAATTAAATTCTATGTTATTATGGATGCAGCTCCACATGCAAATAAGGAACTTGATCCTAATGCGTCTCCTGTCAATGTTGATCCAAGTCAATTCAACTGTTCCATGCGCAAAGGGAAGGATGAAAAGGACACAAATTGCTGGACTACTCTGGATGGTGCAGGATTTATGATCAGAGGAAAGTCTTACTTGGAAGATAATTGCAAGGTGAGGTTTTATTCTCGTTAGAGTGAGGTCAACATTCTTAACCAGGCTTGTCGAAAACGTTCATATTGTGTGTTCTGTAACTTCATATGGTACTTCGAAGTATAAATACCATTGAGCATTCACATTCCCTGCTCTCGAGTCTTCATTTAGTACTACTCATCTAACATTACTTGTTTTAGGTCTCTAATGTTTTGTTTTCTAAAGTTGGCGTTGTTTGAGTTTATTCAAGTATTTTTTCTTTGCATCTTTTCAATGCAAGTACAAGTATTTGATTTTTTACCTGTGGCATATGCTTGTAATTTTTTAAAGGGTATATAGCTTCTTCATTCATATGCCATCAAATTGTGCCTGCACCAGACCATGAGTTTCTGCTGAAGTATGATACACAGTCATTGTACTGAATGTCTGTCAAATAATCTAAAACATTTTCAGGTAATGGGAAGTCCCTTCTCAAGCTCATAGGTGTTGATTGGTTCCAGGCTGATAATACAATGGATAGGATTGCATTGCATCCAAATTTTCTTGTTCAGGTAGGGGTCAGATTTTGTTTTTCTTGCTGTTTATATTATGATATATATATATATATATATATATATATATATATATATATATATATATATATATATATATATAGATAGATAGAGGCAGAGAGAGATCAGAAACAAAGATGTATTAGTTATTAATTATGGATAAAGGAAATAAGAGAAGGATGAAGGGTCCTCCTCACAACTTAAAAAAAAAAAAAAAAAGAGTAAAGAATGGCTAAACTCCACTACTAAAGAGACCTATACAAAAATGGTATAGTCCATAAGCAAAGTGTGGCACTTCTAGTGCATCACTTTACTTGACCCCTTATCTACATTCATTCCCTGTTTCAAGCTGATAATGCCATGGGTAATCCCAATTCCTTGCTCCAGGTAGGGGACAGATTTCAATTTCTTGCCATTTGTATTATATGATGATAGGCAAATTGGCAGAGCAATACCTATTGCATCATTATGCCTCCAGAGCCTCACCTATTGGTTCAATGTTTTTCTCCATTTGAGTAGACCTAGGAGAGGGTTTGATAGTCATTGATACTTCAGCAGTTTAATATTCATACTACATATCATGAAAGGTGATTTGAAAATCTTATGCCTACACAACTTAACCACCCTCCCGAAAAAAGAATGAATAAAGAAGAAGCAAGGATGTTGATATCAACACCTTTCTGTATCATTTTTGGGAACTTATGCTCCTTGACAAAGAGAATCCCAAACCTTTGTTGATGTCATTCTGCTCCTTGACAATTCACCGGTCTAGATTTGAGTTTGGAGCTTTACGGAGAAAATATGTGTTTGATGTTTGCAAACTAAGCTTGATACAAACATGTTAGTTCAAAAACACGAAGATAAAATAATTTATACACATAAGATCCACAAAGGTGTGAACATAGCTTTCAGCTTGACCATTTCTACATCCATTAATGAGAGAATTGTTCCACTATGCCATAAGAAGTATTATAGAGAACAAAAACCAAATCTGATTGGATTCAAAAACATTTTAAATTTCTCACTCCTTGTGTTTTACACCATGAACCATGTGAACTCATTCTAATTCTATAACTCCACAGTGGTAAGGCGATCTAACATTTCCTAATTGGTTTCACAACTCTGAAGTAAAGTGTATATTTACATTCTATAATACTCCCCTTCAAGTTGGAGCATAGATGTTAATCATGCCCATTTGTTTATAGATAACTAACTTTCGATCCCTTAAGGCATTTGTGAAAGTATCACTTGACTATTCTCCCATCTTTACATATCTGGTGAGATTAATCAATTTGTATTTTCTCGAAACCAAAATGACAATCTATCTCGATATGCTTAGTAAACTCATGAAATCTGAGATTAGGCATGATGTGGAGAGTAGCCAGTTTGTCACACGAACTTTCTTATTGAATGGAAGTCTTAATACCTATTTCCATCAAAAGCTGTGAAATCCACATGATTTCACACACAAATTATGTCATTGTTTTGTATTCTGATTCTGCACTCGAACGAGAAGCCACACTTTGTTTTTTACTCTTCCATGAGACTAGATTCCATCCAATGAGCATGATAACTGAGTGTACTTGTCTCCTTAGATCTTATCGGTCGGCTATCACATGAAACACCCGATTCTATTATGCACATGGATTCTTGTTGAGCACATCATAGGATATTTAGAATATCCTCTAATTTATTCCTAGGATATTTTAGAATATCTATTCTATGAATTTATTACTGAGGATATTCTTAGAATATCCTCACGGTTTTATTAATTCTTTTGTATATATATAGTTAACCTGTTCTTTGTATGTTGACTCACTCATTCATTTTAAATAAGAAAAGCATCATTTTCTTATATTTCTTCACATGGTATCAGGCCATGGTTAGTTACAGAGTGAAGGCCCTCTCCTCGCGGATCTTGCATGATCGGATCTTGAGGCTCGGATCTCCTGTCGGATCTCCTCAGGATCTTCTGTCCAGTCTCTTCGATGAATCTTCTCAGTTGGATCTCTTTCGACGGATCTTCTCAATCGGATCTCCTCCGACAGATCTTCTCAATCAGATCTCCTCCGATAGATCTTCTCAATCAGATCTTCTCTAGTTGTCTTCAATCACGATCATCCAACCGTCGTGTTAAGACCTTTTTCGGGTATCGCGTTATCGTCGGCGTGAATGGATTAAATGCTGGCTATATGAGAAACAGTGCGTATAAGCATATATCTTCCATTGAGGGGAGTGTTGAGAATCATAGGATATTCTTAGAATCCTCGTCATATATATAGAGTGTCTCTCTATACTATGGAACTCGCTCATTCATTTCAATAAGAAAAGCATTTCTTATATTTCTTCCTAGCAGAAGTGACTCGACCCTACGGATGCCATGACTCGAGCCTCTTTGGGTTTATACTTGTAGATCTCGTCCTCACTCCAGGGCCTCTTGTTGATGCATCTTCTATGCCTGATCATCTCCGACTCAGGTGCAGTTTGATGGTCTTTGTGCCACTCGGAAGTGTACTCGCCTACTTAACCCGCATCACATTTATAATTTTCTTAACTTTCACGTTTATCTTTACCTTATGTTTGTCTTTGTTTCCTTTTTGTCTTTGTCTCTACCCTTAAAAGCGCTAGCGAGACTCTCATCTGAACAAAGCAGGCAATGGGCGAGGGAAATGGATGCTCTTCCTCAGTGGCACATGGGAGCTTGTCGCCTCACGGCAAGTCTACCGTTGGTTGTTGTTGAGTTTGCTCCTGATGAAGGTGGGACCTGATGGCCTGGTTGATTGGCTTAAGGCCCGTTTGGTTGTTGTTAATGTTTAGTCTCCTAATCCATTTAGGATTCTTTTCCTTTTCTTTTTAGTCTCCTAATTAGACTCTAACTCTGTTTCCTTTTATATGACTGGAAACTAAATATGTATGTTTCCTCCTTTTGTAAATTTATGAGAATGATGTATTCGCATGCTACTCTCGACATGGTATCAAACCATAAAGAGTTTGAGAATACTAGGATTGGGTTTCGTAGTGTGGTAATTCAGTAGCCCATCCAGACCATGTCACAATCGGTGCCTTCCCAGTCTTCACAAAGCCTCACGGAAGCCAAACCGTCGGAGAACGCTAGCGCCGGCAACTTTATCGGTGAAATTTTCCGGCGACCTCCATTAGGCTGCGGCTTCGCCAGAGCGCCTCCCTCGATCCGCCGGAGAAAGCACCGCCCGAAATAGCATCTGCGCACCCACATGTGCCCATACTGCGGCGTATCTCCGTTCGGTAGCGTGAATTCCGCAGCGCCCGGGCGTGGCGGCTGGCTGCTGTTTTACACCGCGCCTCCTCCGGCGGGTGCGTCTGCGTGAAACAGACCTTCCATCCACTCCGTACGCCTGTCGTCGTAGGAAAAGCCACTTCTTTTTCAATTTTCTCTCCAGACCCTTTATTCTGGCGTTTTCTGTTGCTGAATCTCCATTATTTTGTGTTTTAAGGCTACAACATTTTCGGGACCTTGGGAGTTGTATCACGTGATTCTACTAATTTCTCATCTTTATGGTGAAAAGTGGGACGCAATTCTTTTGTATCTGGGAACTCCTATGATTACCTTGGATAAACTCATGGAGTGAAATTATCAGATCATATGTGAGACTCAGTGGACCTTTAGTTTAATGGTAATGGATGTGGATCGATCTTCTCTGCTAGGGCCCTTCGTATTCTGAAGATAAAAGCGTACTCAATGGGCTTTTGCGTGCTTTACTTTGCAATATGTTCTTGACGTATTGATGTCAAGACTACATATAATATTGGGGCTATAAAACTTGCTACACTATGCGGAATCGAATTAAAAAGCAGTATAGCATTAGCGTCTCTAAGACAATATCCTCCGCCGCCAATTTGAAGCTTATTTCCGGTATGGATATATCTTCTTATGGTGGGCAGATATGCACGCCGCAGGATGAACTTATCTCTATTTTGCCAAAGTCTACTATCCTGCCCGAGACTTTCTTGTCAAGATGGATTGAGTCTTTATGATCATTCTCTTTTTGCTTAACCTCGGGCGATTTTGAGAACATCGAGGCAGATACTCCGCTGGAAGAAGCTAGTTATTAGACTTTGATGAGGCTCTTGCTCGATTTACTTAGCCACACCTCCGCGCCACTCAATCCATCGATATGAGATTAGGACCGCCGTGATGGGTTTCTCAGTCTCTTTCTCAAGGTGATTCCGGGGAGGTGGATCACGATAACAAGCAGGGTAGAGGACAATGTCCTCAATACACATATTGCCATAGGCTTGGACACGCAGTGATCGATCTTTATCGATTATGGTGACCTTCTCGTCTTGCTCATTTGGCTCGATCTTGATCATTAATATTCAAATTAATCTCAATAAATCTCCATGCCTCTGTTGTTTGAGATAGCACCAAAGGAGCTTCATGATGCGTAGCAACCATGTAGTCATTCTGATGATTGTATTTCTCGAAGGAAGTATACCTTGAATATTGGCAATCAGTATGTTGAATTTATAAACTGTAGACTCACTCGTATGGATCCAAATGTCAAACTTGTACCAGGTCAGGGAGAGCCTCTACGAGATCCAAGGAGATATCGATGACTTGTAGGTAAACTGAACTATCTCACTGCCACTCGGCCTGACATTTAACTTCGCGTAGTGGATTGGTGGTTCCTACAATCACGTTGTGATAGACATTGGGATGTTGCATTTCGTATTCTCCGTTATTTCAATAGTACCGGTCGAAAATTGTTGTAGAGCGGTCATGCCTGGGTGTTGTATTTATAGTGATGTAGACCATGGGCTTGCCCATAGATAGACGTTCTACGTCGAGGTGTGTGTGTTCATTAGAAGTGACAATATCACTACGATTACTCAGCAATTCTTATATAAAATACCATGTCTCGAGGCTCCTTTCAAGTAACATAGAATATGTACTACATTTGTCAATGATGACATTGGATAGGACATGTATTGGCTTATAGCGAGGCGGGTGTGCGATATCAGTCGTGCGCCAAGATAGTTCGACACAAATGCATTCTTCAATATCTCTTAGGGTTCCCAAACAATTTGCTTTCTTTAGTAAAATGTAAGCTTTGTGCTATAGGGGAGTTACATGGTTTTGCCCCCAATTTTCTTGTTTCAGACAATAGATCCATCACATATTTCCTTTGAAATAAGAAGATTCCATGTTTGCTCCTCCTTAGCTTAATGCGAAATACTTTGGCATCAGAGTCACGCTGTGTGATTGTGGCCAGAAGAAGGACTTAAGTGGTGATACGCGTCATATCACTCGTGGCCAAACTGATATCATCTACATACTCATTATGAGATGATGTATACGCCCGATTTCAAAAGATGAGTGATCAACGCTCTTTTTGCATACAGCTTAATTACTTCCACTAAATTTCCTAAACCAATACGTGGACTTCTAGAGCTTTCAAGTCATATAAGGGTTTATGGAGCGTGAGCTCTACCAATCGCCAGACATGAGCCCTAGGAGTTGCTCCATATAAACATCCCTCGAAAGATCCACATGAAGAAAAGCGTCTTAATATCAAGTTTGGTGGGGTCCTAGCCCAGCACGGTGGCTACTAGAGATATAAATAGTCGAGATATAGAGTCATCTTGCCATGCGGGAAAGTATCAGAAATAATTCTTTCCGTAGGTGCGGCATACCCTTGGCTTGACAAAGGCGTGCTCAACCTAGCAATTGAGCCATTAGGATTAACTTCACTACAAAAACGGCGTCATCAGCGGCTTTCTTTGACAAGTAGGTACAAGTCCTAGGTACCATTGTCACATTTCAAAGCGTCAACCTCCTTTATCACTTTTGCCACGATGAGATAGAGCTTCAAGATCTTTGGATCTAATGTCGGCTTGTTGTGTTGGACTTCGATCTTTGGGGGTTTTGGTGTCAATAGTGCTCTCTTTGAGTAATGGGAAGTTTAATAAGAATGGGAGCTAAGTAGGGCCGGTTAGGAAACATAATAAAGCCAATAATCATCATCCTCCCTTGACTCACTGCTTGATTGATAGAAAGGGGAAAATGGGGTAGTCTCCAAGAATGCAACATGTTAGACTCAAAGAAATGTAATGAAGGTAGAACTGATAACACATATACCCTTTTGAACACGAGAATATCTGAAAGATACACTTTTAAGGACTTTGGATCAAGTTTAGAGACCGAGGCTGGACATCGACAAGCATGTGCATCCAAATACATTAGGATCAAAAGGGAACAACAGATTATTTGGAAACAATTGGTGAGCTGGGAGTAGTCCGATTAAGAGAGCCGATGATAGCATCTTTGTTAATCAAAAAACAAGCTGTGGAGATTACGTTGGCCTAAAAATGTTTAGGGACATTTATACAGGAACAGACCTTCTTGGCTTAGTCTCGGGGAGAGATATCCTGTTCTTTCTCCTGATTTACCCCATTATGAGAGAGTGTCATCTGAAGGTTTGATGGAGAATCTCATGTTGTAGCATGAAAGATTGAAAAGGTTTCGACAAATACCTCTTAGCATTATCACTTCTCAATGTCTAAAGAGAGACATGAAATTGTGTTTTAATTTCCGCACAAAAGGCACTATAATGAGAAAAAAGCTTGGAACGACTTTTTATTAGATAAAACTAAGTGACACGAGAGAAATCATCCACAAAGGTAACGAAATATTTAAACCTAGTGGGAGACATAACTGGCTAAGGAACCCAAACATAATAATGAACTAACTAAAATGAAGCGGAAAGGCTCCGTTTATTATTTAATAGGACTTCAATGCACACGATGGAAAGACAGCATATTGACGCAGCCACATGGATTCAATGGATAAATTTGAAAGCGAGGATATAACTGTGACAAATAGAGAAGGATGGCTGGCGACAATGTAATTTGAATGGGGTAACAACTCCAGAACAAGCAATGGGGTGTTGACACCTCACGGTTCAGGATGTAGAGACTTCGGACTCGTGTCCTAGACGATAATCCGCTCCGTCGAAAGATCCACGAGATCAAGCAATAACTAGGATAGAATGAGATCTGATTAAAGTGTATGAGTGAGTTTACTCCGCGAAATTAAATTACGAGAATTGTAGTAAATTCAAAATAAATTTGGAATTACATCATGGTATGTGGCTCGAGTTAAGCGTGACCCTATCGGAGGAAAGTAGACATGAGTTAGGTTTACCTGACTCGGAAAGCATAGTGCTAGGAGTAGACGCACCCTTCAATGATTCATAAGCATACGAAAACCTTTGATTTATATTCCTGACTTTGCAATTCCGGTGTACTTGCCTGGATTCGACAATAATGACACACAATACACATGAAGGTTTCTTACTGAGTCCCTTAAGGAGCAAATCTAAATCAAACAAGCCTCTACGAATATCAAAAATACGAGAAAAATAGGATTTTATAAGAAAAATGACCACTTTTCACAAAAACACTTCACAAAGTGTAGAGCATTTGCCCTATAATCCACAAAACACCTCACGGACCTCTCGAGAAGAAGTGAAGGAAAACAAGCGAGGAAAACTAGAAAGGGAGGCTACCGAACATAAATGTGTTTAAAATACAACATTCTTGAGGGATCGGATCATCGAAAAGGTAGTTGAGGGAGCTTGTTGGTGGCTAGCGACCCTAGTGGGGGAGGCACATAGCCGAAGGAGCTCCCACGCGCCCCAACACACCGATGCGTGTGGCTCACGTGCTTGCTTTTGGCCACTGCACTCAGTGGCAATGGTCAGCGGCAACCGTTAATCCTTCCTAGAGGGGCGGTGTCGCTCCACGCTCCTTCTAACTTTGTGTTTAAAAAAAAGGCACCCCACGACCTTGTTCTGCAATCCGAGAGCCTCTTGGATTTCTTCTCAATTTTGGCTCAAATTTGAACCCTAATTCGGATACCATGTTAAATGACCAATTCTCCTAAAAGCTTAAGCTTGTAGGACTTGAGTTTAATATGAATATCATGCCTTTAACACCCTCCTTTACGTGCAGCCCCATATCCGTACGTGAAGATTCAAACAAACCAAATAGTCTTCCATGGACTTTTAAATCAACAAATGAGGAATAAATTGGAATGGTGGCTCGACCTAGGCCTTCTTCCAAACCAAACTTTGATACCATGAAAAAACAGAAGGGAAAGAATTGGAGGGAATGAATTCCTTGTATTTTCATTGATCTAAACATGTAGAAATACCTAGAGCTAGATATATCACGATTGGTAGGACAATCAACATTTCTAATTAGTTTCACAACCTACAAGTAAAAGTATATATTCATTCTATAACATCTTATGGATGAGCGGAGTCTTGTGGTATCCTTTTCTTCTTCTGCTTGTGCAACTCTTACCTTTTAGCAAAATGACAGAGGTAAATCATCCATGTAAAAGTGTCCCAGTAAATAAACATACAAGCGCTTCTCAAAGACTATCTTGAAAGTTTGTGTAGCTTTTTTATACCCTATTAGTCTAAAGATCCTGTTTCAATTCTATACCTACAACTACTTGTCAAAAAAAAAACTTATATGCCTGCTACTACTTATCAAAAATATTCTATGCCTGCAACTTCTTCATAACTACTCCCATTCCAAGAAGTCTTAAAATAACCAAAGGCCTTGTTCCTTCTTCCCCTACTTAAAAGAGTTTAACCTATACTTGTCTTGGTGATCCATTTGAGAAAGTTCAGAGCATCCCAACTGCCGTGGGTAAGGTCTGCCTGGTGGCTGCTGAATCTCTCTGGTATGATTCTGTTGACTGCTGATGCTAATTGATGCCCCATAATATTTTCATATAATACAAATAGTAGCATTAACTACTTTCTAAGGTATATATTCTTGCTTGGTGGTTGCTGAATCTGTCTGGTGAGTCCTGTTGATTGCTCATGCTTGTGGATGCCACATAATTTTTCCATATAGCCATGATTAGTTGCATCAGCATCTCCTTTCAACCATTCATATTCTTTTACTTGTTTCAGTTTGATCTAGTTATTTAAAGCAGTGCTAGGATGATTATCTTGCAGGAACATTCTAAATAAGTCTGATGCTTCCCGGGCTTAAAATCACATATTTAAACGAGAATATTTCACCACCTTACCCTTAGTTTTTCACCATTTATTAATTTCTAAACTCTAATTGCTCCTTTCTCAATTTCAAGCTGGAAAAAACTATATTCATTCTCATCATTAATCTTGAGGTATGTATAAGAATATCCTAATATTCCAGTAAATTATTATTTACCATGTACTGGATTGAGAGATATGTGGTACCTTTTCTAATTCCTTTAAATAGTAAATGATAAGTGTACTATTGCTACTTTAATTTTATTCTTTTATTTTTTTTCCAAAAATTATAGTTGTTCCTTTATATAATTCACGTTTGAGTTTCATTGTGGTGTGTGATGAACATGTTTGAAGGATTGGAACATTTTACATGGTGTTTTGTTATCCAAATTTTACCTGCAGATTTTATCCTTATTTTTGTTTCAAATCAGAAACAAAATAATGCATTACACTGAACCTAGTAAGTTCTGAGAATATGATAAAGGATAGGGAATCCTTCTAGATTTAACAAAAAACTAACAAGAAAAGTATGTTCAAAAAGCAGAACAAATTGCAGGTGGAAACAAAATAATGTATAATCAAGGGCATTAAGCATCTCGGTGGGGTGAAAATTTCCAACAAAAAAACACCCTGAGTGTATAGTCCTCGCTTGTTTAAAAGATGCTTGTTTTTGTCAGCAACATATTGAATCAGAAAAAGGACGTGTGTTTATGGGGGGTTCAGGGTTGCCTCTATCCATCCATCTTCATAGATTTGAACCCCCATGAAATGAGTTTAAGCCTCAGTCTGAAAATCACAAAGATTTGGCTTGCAATAACCCTTTAAAATGTTCAACTTGTAGTAGCTATACTTTCAGCTGTTGATGTAGAAAATGCTCTTATATTTAGTATACAATGATCTCTAAACACTTCTCTATTCCCAAGTCATCCCTGGATTACCACTGGAACATTCATCAAAGTTAAATTTTATAGAGCCTGCAATAGGTGCAAACCAATTAGTTCCTTCTTTTTTTGATAGGCATTAGTTTTTAAATCAGTTAGTTCAATATTTTCATCTAGCTTCTTTAATCCTACAAATTGTGATTACAAAATTTAGCATTAATAAACTCAAAAGTGAATCCACAAAATGCATCTAGGACAGAGTTGCCAAAAAAATTATAAAAATGAACCAGTTGCTGAATTAAGTATTAGAATGAACCAAGTTCAAAGAGTCTTCAGAGATATCCATCAGTCTGCAAGGAACACAGTGATGTGTACATCATAATATGACCTCAAAACCTACCATCACATATGGGGCCCAATCAATCCCAGAAACTAATTAGATAGTGTCACAGCCAGCCAAAACAAAGGGCTTTAAAAGGCCTCTTCTGGAGCATGTAATTGATATTAACACTTCCATTATCAAAAAGCAATATTACTGATCAAAAAAATTATCAAAAGCAATATGAATACCTCAATGCTACCATAACTTTTGGATTCCAAATGAAAGTGGTGGCAGGAAAAGCATCTGATTAACAGAAAGGAACAGGGTGAAAAAAATGCCAAAGATGGTTGCAGACCAGACTCTCTCACATCTGGAAAATGATGAAAGATACAAAGCGGTGAGTAGATGAGATGTACTTTAGCTGTTAAAAACCGGAGAATAAGATATACAGGCTGAAAATAGGAAGTTCCTTCTCTCTTGTATAGTTGGTCTATGATTTCTGTTGGAAAGTTGGATTAATGAAATACTGCCTGGTTGGCTTATCTAAGTCTGTCTGATTCTTTGATTAATGTGATTATTATCTTTAATGTTTGAAATATAATTTATATAGTCACTTATAATTAGAACCATTCTGTCATCTATAGCTGAACATTTTTTAATTTTTCCTTATTCTTGTCTTATAAGCCTATATAATTTATATTTCATTCTTTTAGAAATAATAAGAGCATATTGAACAGTTTATATACAGTTACCATTACATTTTACAGAAAAACCTAGCCTCTGTTAGTAGTCAAGATCTGAAGGCGTTTTTGCTTTCTTCAAAATTGAGATCTATGGATTTGTCTTTTGCTGATTCTGTTGTGACTTAGTGTAAGTGAGGGGAGAGTACCCACTTGTAAATGTAATAATGTGCATTGTGCCTACAGTTTTTGGGTGGTAGGTAATCCTTTGCTTTAACTTTGTAGTAACTTGTATACCTTGGGCTTGGCCTGTTTTGTTAATATATTTGCTCAGCTTGCCTATCGAAAAAAAAATTCTAATCGTAATGTGTATACTTTCTATCTTTATGAACAGTAATGATAAAGAGTTAGATGTGTATGACTTCTAAATAATCTATGAACAAACAAAAGATTGATCAACCCCTTTGATATAAACTTTCCCAAAAACAAATTCTCTGCACCATCACCCACCATAAGAGTGGTGTAAGTAGAAAAAACTAGTCACTAAGGGGCGTTTTGAAGTGCATCTTGAAAGCATGCCTCAGTGGCGTTCTAAAAGCAGGCTTTAAAAAAAGGCGGAGGACATGGAGGCGTCGCCTTCTTACCTAAAAGCGTTAGCTAGGATGCAAAGGCGTCGCCTTCTTCACCTCACGAAGAGTGTACCTAAAAAACCCTTATAAACCTAAAAGCAGTTTTTAAAAAAGCAAAATAAAACCACTACCTTCATTGTTTCTTCAAATCAAGCGGCGGTTGAAGTTGGACAAAGCTATCCAATAACCTTGCTTTAGGAATCCTCCGCACCGTCGTGTTATAGTATGGCTTTACATATAGGATTATAACTGATTAGGAAGCTTGACTTGTAGGGTTATAACCAATTAGGTAGGATAGATTGACTTACCTATTGTATAGACTAACCCTCTTGTATATATACCTTGTGATGGCTGATGGAAAATCTGAAAAATTTCTTCCTCAATCTTCCCTTTCTTTTGCAGCCTACATGGTATCAAAGCCTACAGGGCTCGATTGGAAAAATTTACGAGCAGTTTTATTATTTTAAGTACATAATAGAGGGGCTATAAAGAAATTGTTTTGAAACACCCATGAAGCGCTTGGTGTGCTTGACATGAGTGCTAGCGAGTCGTAGTCGGGTCACCCAGTCGTGGCGGAACCACTAGCTCGAGTGAAACACACGCACCCGATTCAATGTTTTCTACCCTATTCCCCACGCATTGTGTGGGGCGTGAGAACTCGACCACTTTGGCGACCACTTAGGTCTTTGCCTTGACCTGAATTTCTTCCATCCCAGTTTATGGTGCCATGCCTCGATGCGTTTTTGCAATTTTTTGAGATTTTTTGGTGTGGAGCTAGGGTTTTTCAAGAGATATTTTGGGCTCTTGATTTATGGAGGTTTCGTAGTCTTTGCTTTCCTTCCCAGTCCATCCTAATGAGTAGCAGCGCCTAAAGTGGTCTTGATGATGTCAAAATCCACGGAGACAAGCCCGGCTAGTCAAATTATTTTGATTGGAGTAAAGGCGATTCGACTCTACTTAAAAGCGCATCACATATGACTAGTCATCTCACTAAGGATCCCTCAAGTGATAGTTTGAAAGAACTAATGGCTAAAGGATGCTCGTTTGTTCTTGCAAATTCATAATTCCGATATGATGGGTACTTGGTTTCATTAATCAGCTGCCAGAGGTTTGTTAAGGGTTAGTGGATTATTTGGAGTTAGTGGATTATAATTGTATTTTTATGGTATAAAAATACATATGAAGAGACCACTAATATGATTTTACCCTTTAGTCACGTGTCGAGATTCGGCAAGCTCAACATACGAGGATCGTGTAGTAGTTCATTTGCCCTTCCTTCTTAGTATAATTGGCTAAAGGCTCAGAGTGTGAGCCTTGAGATATAATCCTTCCAAGAGATACCTTTAGCATGATACTCTGCACTGAGATCTCATGACCTGCTCTTCCATCTACCTAGATGAGCAGTGCCCTTGTTGGTCGAAATATTGGTGAATCAAGGAAACATGAGCAAAGTAGTGGTCCAGACTGAGAGTAACAACTGGGGCCCGAGCTCTAGAGGAGTTGTTTGTTATTACTGTCGTAAGCCTGGACATGTGATACGAGACTGTAAGAAACTATAGAATAGGATAAGAGATTTTCGTCTGCTCATATAGCTTTCTCTAATGAGGCATTAGATTGGTTAGTTCAGTTCTTAGCAAAAGAATTAGACAGGTTCCACTTATATCGAGAATCATTGAAGTCCCCATCTACCCCAATTGTTGCTATTGCTGAGTCAGTAACACAAATAAACGCCTTGTCTTTTCATGGAACAATCCTATGAGATGGGTCATTGATTTTAGACCACATATCATGGCCAATTAATTCTAGCCTACCTTATAGTCTGACATTCAACTTCCTTTATCACTTGGCGGATGGATCCCCAATCATATCTTCTTGGGTCGAAATGAAGTCTTTCCCACTTCATATTCTCGTCATCTATCGTAGGTTCTCCGGAAATTTTCTTTTAATTTGATGTCTTGTAGTAAATTCTTCAGCTTACTTTCATCATTATATCTCATTCCCCCAGTTTTGTCTCTTCGGGATCTTATGTGAATTAGATTATTGGTAGAGACGTGAGTTTGAGATCTCTACATTCTTGATCCACGAGCATTTCAGCACGTGCGGAGTTCTTCACCTTTTAAGACCCATTCTTGGAGTTAGACCGTCCTCCCTTCCCTCGTTAAGGTTGTCCCCGAGTTTAATTTGTCATCATTAGATTGTGAGGTCTTTTCAATTTGCAAAAACCGCCGCCGTCTTAGTTTTAGTAGGTTAATAAACAAGCTGGTGCTTCTATGTTTCAGGTTGTGTTCCCAGTGGGTTTCGATACTTTGTAACTTTTGTCGATGATTGTCGCGACAACTTAGTTTATATTTAATGGCTTAGTTTCTAAGTTATTTTTGTTTTCATGCCTTTTATCTTTGAGATTCACACTCAATTTCATGTTCATGTTTAAAGTCTAAGTGATAATGCTAATGAATATCTTCCGGAACGGTTTAGTCATTCACATGCTTCAAAGTGGTATCCTTCATTGGAGCATCTTGTGTTAATACACCTTCTCATGATAAGGTTTACGAAGAAAAATAGATACCTCCTTAAAACTACAGGGCTCAATTGATTCAAATACTGCGTGTCAAGCATTTTTGATAATTGTTTCCCACGGCTTGTTTCTTGATTAATTAGGATGCCTTCCTCGATCTTGATTGAGACCTCCCATTTCAAAGCCCCTTAGTTAATTACGGTGTACTTGTTTACATTCGGAGATGTTCTTATACGTTGTATGCATGCTTTATCTAAGTCTTTGAAGTGTATACTCTTGGTTACTCTTGGGTTGAAAGGGGTATAGATGTTGTGTCATAGTCTTCGCATGTGTACTTGGTTTTTGCGTGTCCACGTTTCTTGAGGCGTACCTTTTCCCCTGTCAGATCCTCACTAGTTAGGATGACAACACTCGTTTATACTATTACCTCACCTTGTCTTGCTCACATTCTGCTGCGGTAAAGCCTCCACATCCTTAGGTACACACTTGGCACCAAAATCTCTAGTCTCGAGTCAGGCTACTTTGACGCAATCCATTACGATGATGATCTTCCTATTGCTTTCTTCCTTAAAGGTAAATGTCGGTGCGTTCATCCTATTTTTGCTTTATAGCCATTTACTTTCCTCATTCATGTTCTTTTATTGCATGCTTGGACACATCGTTGCTGGCTTTCTGGTATTCCTGACTACATCTCACCTTGGTTGGCATATTGCTATGATAGAGGAGATAGATGCTTTGAATGACAATTCTATTTGAGACTTGGTACAGTTACCTATTGGGAAGAAAGCCATTAGATACCGTTGGGTTTTTGCATTGAAGTTTAATCTTGATGGCTTAGTTGCTAGGTTGAAAGTATGTCTTCTTGCTTAAGGGTATGCCCAGACCTATGGGGTGGATGATTCTAATACCTTCTTGTTTTCTAAGATGTCTTTATTAGGCTATTATATATTTATTGCTTCTTGTGTTTCAGAGCTCTCACACAACTTAGTATTAAGATGCTTTTTCTTCATGGGATCTTCCCGGAGGAAGTTTATATGGAAACCTCGGGGTTTGTTGCTCCAAGGGGGAGATTAGTAGGTTTGTTGTCTCAGTAAAATCATTATATGGCTTGAAATAGAGCCACATGCATGGTTTGGCAATTGGTTTAAGTAATTGAAGTTTGACATGCGAAAGAGCAAATCTTATCCTTTACATCTTTTCTGATGCGAAGCAAGTATCATCTTATTAGTTGTGTATGTAGATGATATTTATGGAATTCTTGGGAGTGATAATGACGTTATATCATCCTTAAGTCCTTTCTTCGTAATTGATTCATGAAAGGACAGGGATGCTAAAGTATTTCTTGGGCATTGAGTTATGAGAAGGTAAACATAGAGATCTTCTTGTCGCGAAAGTATGTGTTGGATCTGGTATGCGAAGGAAGGTTGGGGGTAAAGCGGTAGTTCCTATGGCACAAACCATCTTCTTAGAAGGCAATTGTTTAGAATTTTTAAGAGATATAGAGATTGGTTAGAGCCAAAAGCTGCACTTCCTGATATACGTCTTGATATTGCACTTTGTCGGTGTTTAAAATGATACATGTCTTCTATCATTGATTATTAAGCTGGTGTAAATATCGTTCTATGTTACTTAAAAGAAGAACTGAGGGGTAGTATTTTATATGGTAATCATGGGCATAATAGAATAAAGTGTTTCCTGATGCTAATTGGGAGGATCTAAGAGGACGGGGAGGAATTCGATTTATGGGTTCTGTGTCTTTGTTGGAAGGAATCAGCCTGTGGAAGTAAGCAGTGGTTTTTCTTTTAAGTGTCTGTCCCGAATATAAGGTATGGCACGATGCGCCAATGCCGAGATCATGTGTGACTTCATCAACTCTTGGTGAATGTTTGTATTAAAACGTCGGTCCAAACAAAACTCCCAGTGTAGCCAATGGGATTTACTTTTACCATTGCATCTAATTTTTATATTCCATGGTGAACTAAGTATTGAGATAGATTAATGTTTCATTTGTGAGAAAATACAACTCGGTTTGATTTCTATAGAGTATGTGAAGATTGGAAAACAGTTGGGTGATATCTTTACAAAGGCTCTAAGTGGGTACCAGGTTAGTTATCTATGTAACAATTCGGGCATAATTAACATCTGTACTCCAACTTGAGGGGGAGTGTTATAATATATATCATATTTTACATATAGGATTGTAATTGATTAGGAAGCTTGACTTGTAGGGTTGTAACCAATTAGGAATGATAGATCGGCTTACCTATCGTATAGACTAACCCTCTTGTATATATACACACGATGACTCAATGAAAAATATGTTATAGTATTGTAGAATTAGAAACTAGTTGGGAAAATTGAAACCTGTAGAATTAGGAAACCTTCATATTCTTTCCTATTTGGTTTAGGGATTGTCTTGTATATAAATAGGTTATTTGTGATCAATGAAATATACAATTTTTCCCTTCAATTATCTATGATTACATGTAGTATTATCGAGCCCTAGGCTTGAATTTGTTCAAAAATGGTAAATTTGGGAAAATCACGAGAAAACCTATCATAGGCGGGTGACCAGCTTGAATAGTTGTCACTAGATCTACCCAAGCGGTGAGATCTTGGCTGTGATCCACTCACTGCCTTTGCCGCAGCGCTCTTTGCATCTCTCGGACCTCTTCCTCCCACCCATTCTGATGCGTGAGGGCGCATGGAGAACATTAGACCACCGGTTCACCTCCGATGTCGTCGGCGTAGATAAAGCTCAAGCTACTTTTTCTTCTTGGTGGAAGCACGATAGTACCTTTTTCCTTCTTTTGTGCTCGATTGCCCTTGTTTTCTAGGGTTCCTTGATTTTTCTGGTATTTGTTGGAGATCCAGCACTCTCACGAGTGTTTTGAGGTTTGTGGGACTAAAATCCATTCAAGTGATGTTTTTTCGTGGAAAGGTGGTCATTTTCCTTGCACAATCCTATTTTCAAGTATTTTTCAAATTTTCAAATGCTATAGAGGCTTGTTTGAGTTAAATGCCTTCTCTGACTAGCATTAGAAGGAAACCGCAAGAGGTTGTGTCATTATTGCCATATTTTGGGACATACATCAAAATTATTGGAAGTTCTTGGAATAAAAATCGAATTTCAATATAAATTCATAAAAATCGACTTAAGTATGCATCTACTTCTATCACTACACTCCGAGTCAGGTAAACCAAGTACATGTTTTCTTTCATCTTCCTCCATATGGGTCTCTAACTCTGGAGCCCGGAGCCACATGACAATTAATTCTGGTTTATTTCATCACGTTTAGTCTCATTATACCTCTAGCATTCACCGCCTTGCGGATGGGTGAAGCGTTTTTGTAATCGCTTGGGTGAGACAAGCTACGTATATTTCCACTGTCGCTGGCCTCCAGTTTTGGGTTTATCACAATTCCTCTTTTAATTTAATTTTTGTGAGTAAACTCGCTCAAGTACCTGGTAGATATCATTCTTTAATTATTGTTTGATTCAAGATCTTTAGGCAAGAGGATTATTGAGTAGAGGGCCTTGGTCTGAGATCTACACATCAGCAAGCAGAGGTGCCAAATGCATTGCTTATGCGGGTGTTACCCCTTTTAATACATTAATAATAGATTAAATCCTTCTCTCTCTGTTGAAGAGTTATATTCTCGAGTTTTCGAGTCTATCTGTTTGAAGCGTAGTCGTGTCGGCAATCTTAAGCTTCATCATGTGCATTTTGAGACCTAGAGTCAATAAGCGAGCTTAAGCTCTGTTGAGTTGGTTCGATTAGATGTTTGGGGTCCAATTCTAGTTATGTATTTGTTCGTTAAACAAGGTTTAATATTTTGTTACTTTGATTGGCTTGATTTCTCTTACTTGGCTTTATCTAATAAAAAGTGGATTCTGTTTTTCTCATTTTAGTACCTTTTGTTCTTAAATTCAAACTTATTTTCTTCCTGTTCAAGAGCTTATTTGAAAAGTGATAAACACGAAGAATATTCTAACCAGAAACTTTTCAATTCTTCATGTTACAACATGGGATTCTCCATCAGACCTCTTGTGTTGATACACCCCCTTAGAATAGGATAGTTAAGAGAAAGAATATACATCTTCTTGGCCCACTTTCAGTAGCACTTTGTTACAAATGGATGTCCACTAAACATTTTGGTAGGCAAAATCTCACATACCATTTTTATTAGCAGATGCCCTCATCGATTCTTAATTGGGTTACTCCTTATCACCAGTTGTTTCCAAATAAACCGTTGTTCCCTGTTGATCCCAAGGTATTTGAATGCACATGCTTTGTTGGATGTCAGTCACGCCGAGTCTACGAAACGTCAGAAGTCATAAAGAAAGTATATCTTTGTGGGATATTCTCGTGTTCAAAAAGGGTATACGTGTTATTGTCCCACTCTTCAACGTTGTGTCTACTGATGTTGCATTCTTTGAGACTACCCCGTTTTCCTTTTCTTCTCCTTTTACTAGTCAAGGGAAGGGTGATGATATATTAGTGTACACTATTTCCCCACCTGTTCCACTAGCTCCGTGGCCGTTGGCTCCACTTGACTCTAGTTCCAATTAAACCTCCCATTACTCATTATATTCTCAACACACGAACCCCTCGAGTCTACAGTCAACCTTTATGTTTCATGTCATGATTGGTCGAATGATATTGATCTTTAATTACTTTCTCATAAAGTGACATCAATGTGCTTTCAGCCACAATCTCTTTGTTTGTTTCCTATAACCATTTGTCGTCTTCCTCTTGTTCCTTTATTGCATCTCTTGATTCTATCTCTCTTGACAACGTAAAGTAAGGGCTTCATCTCCCTGCGGTTGGCGTAGTCTTTATGGTGGATGAAATGCGGAACGAATGATAATGGGTACTTTGGCAGTGCCTTTACCTCACCGGCGAGAAAAAACCCATGATTATCATTGATCTTTGCAATCCAAGTTAATCTGATGGGTCTGTTTCAGTTAAAGCTCATATCTTCCTTCCCCAGGGCTATGCTCTCGGGCTTATAGGTTGATTATTCTAATACTTTTTCTCACATGGTACATTAGTATTTATTTCTCTTCTTTGCTTCTTATGATTGGGACTTGCATCGACTTGATATCAGAATGTCTTCTACGTGGAGATCTTGAGAATAGGTTTATGGAGCAACTTAGGCATTTATTGCTTAGTGGGGAGATAGGAAGGTGTGTCGTCTTCGAATCTACGTATGGTTTGAAACGAATCCTAGTGCATGGTTTAGCAAATTCGGTCGACCGGGTTGAAAGACGACATACGGGAAAGGTAAGTTTGACCACTCCATCTTCTATAAGAATTTCAATTACGGTATTATTCTATGTGGGTGACAATATGTGGATGATATTGTAAATCAGAGTGAGCTCGAAGACATATTATCTGTAAATCCTTTCTTCGCAGTTAGTTTCACACAAGGATTTAGGAATGTTGGAAATATTTGGGTGTTGAAGTATTTCGTGGGTGTTAAATTCATGAGAAATGTGCAAAGTACATTATCTTGTATGGAAATATAATATTAGATTTTTATCTAAGATAGAAGTTGGGTGCCAAGCGAATATTAGTACTTATGATTCCTAATGCGGATGGCTAAGGAAAGAAACTTATTTGAAGACCACTAAGATATCACGGAAAGTGGTTGAGAAATTGATGGCTCAATCTTCATTCGGATATTGCTTATTCGATGCGTCTTTGAGTTAGTATATATGTCATCTCCATGATCCGGTCATTGACATTGTAGAGCATATCATATGCTATTTAAAAGAAGCTCTTGGTTGTGGAATATTGCCCATAAAAAAGCATGGAGCATTTGTGATTAGTGCTTTTCGATGCATATTGAATGGGATCTAAGGAAAATAGGAGATCAACCTCAAGATATTTTATCTTTTTTTGAGGGAATCTAATCTCATGGAAGAGTAAGAAGCAAAGTATTGTCTCACGGTCTAGTGCGAAGTCAAAGTATAGAGCTATGGCACAGTGTGTATGCGAGATCATTTAGATACGTCAATTATTGATGGAAGTGGGCATCGAAACTTCAATACCAGCAAAGCTTTGGTGTGATAACCAAGTTGCCATGAATATAGCATCTAACCCGGTATTTCATGAACGAACCAAATATATTAAGATAGATTGTCATTTTGTCAGGTGAGAAGATACGGTCGGGTTGATCTCTAGAATATGTAAAGGCGGAGAACAATTAAAGTACCTTATAAAAACTTTGAGTGGAGATCCCAGTCGGTTATCTTTTATATGAGGATTGGGCATGATCAACATCTATGTTCCAACTTGAGGGGGAGTGTTATAGTATTGTAGAATTAGAAACTAGTTGGGAAAAGGAAACATGTAAGTGGAAACTAACATTCTTTATATTTGGTTTTACGAGTTGTCTTGTATATAAATAGGCTATTGTGAGTGTAAAATATACAATTTTTCCTTTCAATTATCTATATGATTACAAAATAGAAGGAATTTCTTCCTCCAATCTTCCCTTTCTTTTACCTTCTACACATTGCATCCCCCTCTTTCGGCATTCCTTACTTTCTTTTCCTCCTTGACTCTCTCAGCTATCGGCATAAAAGTAAATGAAGGCTCTCCTATTTCTCTTCTTCATATATCATTATACTATTTAATAAATTTATATTTTTTAAATATTATATAATCTGTATTTTAAACATGATTTATATTCCTTTCAAAAAACATGATCTTTATTCCTTTAAAAAAAACATGATCATTATTTAATAAAATTATATAGAGTTGCAATCTATTAGGATATCTACTTTAAATATAGAGTTGTAACTTGTTAGGAAACTTGTCATATAGAGTTGTAATTTATTAGGAAGGAGTTAGATTGGTTTTTATATATATATTCATAATGAATAAATATGAAAAATATAAAGAATTCTTTCCTCAATTCTTCCTTCATTAGCTTCTGCAGTTTCATTCCATAGATGGAATGGAAGACCCCACAATATAATCCACCACCTCAATTTTCCAAAAACCACTGTATTTTCTTTTGGCAACCATTACCACAAGCTCAAAACGACTCACCTTCTCAACACCTACACCTTTGGTTGCTGTAAAAGACTGTATGGAAATCATACCCTTCACCCCCATCATCCTTGCACCAGGCCTTTCCGATGACACCTTTAATCTTGAACTAAATCTTGGCCTTGACAGATCCTGTAGTAGCCCAACTTCCAACAGGTAAGTGAGCTTCATTCCTTGTAAGCCCTCATCAACAACTCCTAGAATAGACCAATTCCAAGACCTTCAAACCAGACCCCTTCTTTTTCCACCTTCACCTTCCACTTCTTCTGTTCCAGTGGCAGCACGAGGACACTCCAAGGATGAAAAGATCTCGATCACTCTTATGGCTTCACAGCCTCTATCTTTGACACCTTTAGGAACAATCAGAAGTAGCATTTTGGTTCAGTGGCAAACTCAAGTAATTCTTATATATCTTCATATGCTATTGAAGCAAAATTCCTAATGCATCCTTGATCTGCCTCTTTACTTCCAATTGAAATCCATAGCTCCCTCCAACTCCACAGCTTTCTTACTGCTACTGTTTATGAAGGCATATCAATTTTTTGTCTTGATGTATATGTGTGCTAAGTTTTTCCATTTGACTACTAGGAAACATAATTCATTTTTGGTATTATGGTTTCAGATTCCAGCAAAACCAAACTATAGTCTGGTTCTATACTATGCTGCTGACCGGCCAGTAAATAAAAATTCCTTATTAGGTAAATTTGTGGATGGAACTGACATGTTTCGAGATGCAAGGTTCAAACTCATTCCAAGTATTGTGGAGGTATAAATACTTTTCAAGTAGTAAGTTTATGCTTGTGGCTTTTATGTATTTAAATTTCCATTTATTCTGATTGGCAAATAATTCTTAATGTGCACAGGGTTATTGGATGGTCAAGCGTGCGTTAACAAAAGCTTGTCTCCTAGGAAAGCAGTTACCTGCAAATATCTCCAGACAAGACAATTTTCTGGAGGTAATAGGTTTAGCATCATTTCTACTTTTATTACCAATGTCTCTTTCATTCTGGTTATCATGATGGATTTAAGCTGAACCATATTATTTTGCAAATACTTGATAATTTTAATTCCACCTGGTTTGCCTTCTCTTATGTTGGTATCATAGACAGAATAGAATATTCTTTTCCTTCTTTATCTTGTTTCCTTTTTCATTCTTTTATGTATAAATATGTATATTTTTTTTTATAACCCTTGGATGTTCGAGATTCGATTTACGTACCTCAGCAATCTATGGGAATTATGTATAAATATGTGTATTGTGTCTGATGAATAAGAAATTCTTCTATGAAGAGAAAAATAACTCTTAGATTTTCATTGATTAAAAAGTGAGAACATACATATTTATATAAGTGTTAGAGCAAGAAAACAAAATTAAGTCTAATTCGGAGACTAAAAAGAAAGGAAGAGAAAGAAAGGATTCCTAAATGGATTAGGAAACTAATCCTTAACACTTTCTCTTCACATGGTACGAGGCGTAAAGAGACTAAGAAAAGTGGATTAAGTTTGGTGTGTTAGTCAATTCAGCGACCTATTTAGTGGTCATGTCTGCTCGGTCACATCAATTTCATACTTAGACACCTCGAAACCCTTCGACGTCGAATTCCTTCTCATTGGTGGCTAAATTTTCCAGTTCACATCTCATCTCTGGCCATTAGCCATTAGAACTAAGTATGATCTACCCACCGGAGGAAGAATCTCCGACAAAAGTCCATCCACACGCCATCATGCGCGAGTTTTCCTCCTTGGCCTATCTCCCATGTGCTAGCGCGTGTGGGCGCGTGGGGAACTTTCTCTAGTGGTGCCCTCAGCAGCGAGCGTAGATCCCGACATCGACAAGCACTTCTAGCCCCTTGGTTCCTCCTCCATTTTAAACCTCATCATCTTTTGCCCATTTTGTCTCCAACAACTCTTGAACCCTAGGTTTCTCTGATTCAAGAAGTGACCTCCTTCCCTGAACATTGCCTTTTAGTGTACAGGCCGGACCTTCAAGTCATCCTAACCTCTACGTATCATTTAAGACTTTGTAAGAGCATTCTTTATTTATCTAGGTTCTAAAGGTTTGATTTTTCTTCAATCTTGTCTAGATCTCAGTTATTATCGAAATTGGTTGAGGTATCTTTCTTGCCTCAAGCATCCCGATCTACACTTCTTCCTTGCTTTTTGTTGCTATTGGTAATGCGCCTTACCTTTCCCATTCATTTTGGACCTTAGTTCTTGATTTTGACCTCTAATCATCTTCGATGTGGTTGTGTCTCGGAGGAAGTATGCCTTGGATATATTGGAGGGAAACTAATATCTTAGATTGTAAGGCTTGTAGGCAACACACATGGATCCAGAGATGTCGGCTGTACTGGGACAGGGCCTCTGCGAGATCCAAGGAGATATCGATGACTTGTGAGCAAACTGAATTATCTCACCATCGCTCGATTAGACATTTCCTTTTCTGATTATGGTCAATTGGTTACGTAATCACCATGTGATAACCCTTTGGATCTTTGGCTGATTCGTATCCTCTGGCAATATTCAAAGGAACACGGGGCCGGGCTGATGTGTGTTAATATGAGAACAAAGTTATGCTTAGATTGTGTAATAGTATTGCTGATGCGATTGGCTGGGCTCACTCATACACATAAGCTTCCCCAAGTGCTATGTTTTTATTGGAAGCAATCTAATATCCTAGAAGAGTAAGAAACTTGGTGTTGTAGCTAGATCTAGTGCTGAAGCTGAGTATCAAGCTATGACTTTGGTAACATGTGAACTCACATAACTAAAACATCTACTTTTGGGAAGATGAACAAATGAAGCTTGTTTGTGATAATCAAACATACTACATATTGCATCGACGATCTTTCATGAGGTCGGATGACATTGAGGTGGATTGTCATTTCATCAAAGAAGATTACAGTGTGTATTCTGAGTTTTGTCTTCAAATGACATCAACAGTAGACATTTCTCAAGTCTCAAAGGTTCTAGGATTAAATACATTTATATGAAGTTAGATTCGTATAGAGCATATGCTCCGAGGGCAGAAGTGTGGGTTATCATAACATATTATGTGGATTATTCCATATAATAACTTAGTGCTTCATATGGTTAATGTTTATTCTATCATCTTGAGAGTTGTTTTGTTTGTTTTAATTGATATTAGTGGCCATAACTAAACTTAATGTCTCTATGATAATTTCAACATCCTCCTACCAACCAAAGGCTTCAACTCAAATATGAGCTCAACGATAAGATTTCAACTTTACCGCAAGTAGCCATAGCTATGTCCCATGAAGCACTAAACATCAGAACTACCCAGTTCAGTACCTGTGTTATGTTAGTCCTAAATTGAATTTGTATGTGCTTTTTATGTTAAAGTAGTTTGCATTGGAAAAAATCTTGGCAGTTTTTTTTTATCACCATCAAAACTTATCTTATTATTGAAAAGTGAAAGGATGAAATCCTTCTCGCTTCAAGTACAAACCTAATCAAGTAAAAGTATACTTTAAGTGGGGACAATCTAGAAACAAAGATATTTTAGAGCCTTAGACAAAGACTCAAGGTCACCTCTCTCGAATCTGAGTTGTTAGGATTAGTCTCTAATCGTTTAGGATTTTTTCCTTTTCTCTTTTGTCTCTAGTTGGAACTCTAACTTTGCATTTTCTTTGCCCTAACACTAGGTATATATATGTATGTTTCCTCATTTTTGTAAATTAAGGAGAATCTGATGATAACTCTCCACATGGTATCAAAGCCGTAAAGAGTCGGATAATATTAGAGTTCGGGCTTCGCAGGTATTAATTGATCCACCACCCATCCAAACAACCATATCACACTTGGTCAAACTACGGTGGTCCATGAAAGCCTACATGAAACCATAAACCGCCGTCAAAACCTCTCAGCTGAGGACCTTTCTGGCGGATTTTAAACGACCTCATCTCGGACCAGCGAACCCACATAAGTCATCTCCCCGATCTATCCATTGGAAAAATCTGACATCAAACAATGCTCCACGCGTGAGCTTTCCATTAGCGTCACCACCTTGCGCGTGGGAGCGCGGCCTTAACACCCGCCCGCGCTATCCATTGAGGCTTCATGACGAGAAGGAGAAGCTTCCTGGCCCTGGTTCCTCTATTCGTCGCTTGCATCTACATTTTTTTCCTCTGTTTTGTGTCGCGTTTGTACTTCGGGGTTTTCTTGATTTTCCAACATGACCAGCATCTACGAGTTTCGGGAGTTGTTTGCCCCCTCAGCCCCACATTTCATCCTTTAGATCTCTTGCCAGTTGTGATCTCTTACTTTTTGGTTTCCATGGCTGCAGAAAAGGTTCAACATCTCTTTGTTGACCATCAAAGAAATTGGTTGCATGCCCTGATTGCACTCGAGCATCAATCAGCATCCATTGCGTTTGTTGCCCAAACTGGTAATGTCACCTTGCACATCACATTCTGTGAATACTAGAGTCTACGATCATCTTCGGTAATAAGGATATTTTTATTCTCTTACCTTTACTTCTCCTTTACCCATGGTTACTTTGGCTAATGGATCTCAAACCATAGCTAAAGGAATCGATTCGACATGCCATCTTCCTCCTTCCACAACCCTTGCGATCCTTTATGTTCTGATTCTCTTAATTTGATTTTATCGATAAGTTGACTCATTGATCTTAATTGTTTGATTACCTTTTACGATCCCACTCTGTCACTTTACAAGACGGATACGGGGAGGCAGTTGGCGTAGGGCGTGAATCTAAGGCTCTTTCATCTTAGCTCGCCTTCATCTTCCTTTAGCGGACTTCCATGGATACTCCTCTCCTTATTCACAATGCGTCTTGGTCATCCAATTTCCAAAGCTTAAAATGGTTCATCATTTTCTGGATTTATCATAATTAGTGTAATTAAATTAACCGACTTGGAAGCATATTACCGTGTCTCATTCCCAGCGTCTAGGTCGTGGACAAAGTCTCACTTCGAGCTTGTCGGTCTTGATATTTGGGAGTCCTTCTGGTGAGTACAGCCCGGGTTCGATTACTTTGTTACTTTTATAGATGATTATTTCAATGTACTTGGCTATTTTTAATGAAAACTTGTGTTGAAGGTTATTCTCTACTTTCACGAGTTCCGTGCGAGTCGAACTCAATTTCCCCATCTTTCATTCGTATCTACAGTGATAATGCGAGAATATCTTTACACATCAGTCTCCTCCTTTATATCCTCACATGGGATTCTTAGCTATAACGTAACTACCTTCTCGACATAATGGAGTGGGTGACGTAAACGTCATTTAGTTGAAATTGTTCGCACTCTCTTACTCCATCATATGGGTTCCTCAGCGTTTTGGGGGGATCTTTATCTTAGCTACTTGTTATTTAATTAATCATATGCCATCCTGGTTTTCATGATCTGATCCCTCGTCTATTTTTTCCCTAATCAACCTCTCTTACGCCTTCCCTCACCATTATGCTGGTTGTGTGTTTCTTTAGGTTATTCTCGACTTCAAAGGGTTATAGATGTTATTATACTATCACAAATCGGTACTTCATCTCTGCGATGTCTGCTTTCTTTGGTTCCTCTTCTCTCCTCTGAGGAGCGTCCCTCATCTTTTAGATGTAGCATGTCCACTCTTGTCTTACCACCTCCGGATTTCACACTTTCTCACTTTATGGATGTTGTGACTCGACCAGCTTGAGTTTATCTGCTGATGGAGTCCTGAATCTCTGGCGGGGCCTCTTCTGTTCCATCTTCTATGCCACCATCATCTCTACTGGTTCCTGACCTTTGGTAGTCTATCTGTGCCATTCGAAGGTAATCGCTCTACTTGTAACCCACAGCCTGTTTATAATTTTCTAACATCGTTTATCTTTACCATACTTTGCCTTTGTTTTCACCTTGTCTTCTGTCTCTATCCCTACAGGCACTAGTGAGGCTCTCTCTCATCCAGGCTAGAAACTAGCAATGGTTGAGGAAATGGATGCTCTTTCCTCCAATGGAAAATGGGAGCTTGTCTCACTTCCTCCTGACAAGTCTTCTATTGGTTGTCGTTGGGTTTATACAGCAAAGGTGGGACCTGATGGCCAGGTAGATCCGCTTAAGGCCCATTTGGTTGCCAAAGGGTATACTCAACAATATGGTTTAGACTATTATGATACCTTTTCTCCAATGACCAAGATTGCCTCTGTTTGCTTACTTCTCTACGTAGGTTTGCTATCATGCTCATGGCCTATTTTCGAGTTGGATATCGAGAATGTCTTCCTTCATGGTGATCTCGCTGAGGAGGTATATATGGAACAGTGCGGTTTTTGTTGCTTTCGGGAGTTTAGTTTGGCATCTGACTCGAAGTGTTCACCATGGTTTAAAATAGTCTCCTCGAGAGCTTGGTTTAAGCGGTTATCTCAATGATTCAAGAGTTTGGCATGATTAAACACAGAGACCATTACATTTTTATCATTAGCCGCCCATGGCCGGTGTATTTACTTGATTGTTTATGTGGATAACATTGTCATTACATGCATTGACAGGGATAGTATTAGAAAGCTCAAGCAAGCCTTATCTTCAGACTTTGGATAAAGGCTTGAGAAGGCTGAGTATTTTTCTAGGCGATGAGATAGCTCAGTCTAATTCCAGAATAGTTATTTCTCAAAGAAAGTATACCTTAGATATATTGGCAGACACTAGTGTGTTGGATTGTAAGCTTGTAGACACTCCTATGGATCCAAATGTCAAACTTGTACTAGGACAGGGAGAGCCTCTACAAGATCTAGGGAGATATCGATGACTTGTAGGTAAACTGAACAATCTCACTATCCACTCGGCCCGACATTTCTTTTCCCTTGAGCGTAGTTAGTCAGGTTCTTCTGATCACCTTGTGATGGCCGTTCAGAATCTTGCAGTTCATATTCTCATAAGTTATGTTAAAGGAACACGAGTCAATGGGTGTTGTAAGTGAGATCCTACCAGTTATTTGGCTATAATGATGCAAACTAAATGGGCTCACCCAGCAATAGGCGTGCATGAGTGTGTATTTCATTAGGGTAATTTAATATCTTGGAAGGTAGGAAACAAGATGTGTGGCCGGATCTAGTGCTGAAGCTGAGTATCGAGCTATGGCCTTAGCAACATGTGAACTCATATGGATTTGAAGCATCTCACTCGAGCTAAGATTTGGGAAGGATGAACAAATGAAGCTTATATGTGATAATCAAGTCAGCTTACATATTTCATCTAACTCAATTTTCTATGTGAGGACCAAGCACATCGAAGTGAATTGGCACTTTATTAGAGAAAAGATTGCATTGGGATGCATGACTACTAGTTTTCTCAATTCTAATGACCAACTAGCAGATATCTTCACTAAGTCTCTTGAGGTCCTAGGATAAAATATGTATGTGACAAGTTGGGTGCTGATCTATATGCTCCGGCAGGGAAGTCTCTCCCACCTGAGTCAAAGGAAGCCTTGACTAAGGAAAATATAATTGAGTAAGACTCACTTCAAGGAGTGAAATCTGAGAAGCCCATAAAGAGGCATAAAAATGAATAAGATCCCATAACACCTCTTTCGTTCAACACCTCTCCTCAAAAATCCTTGCATTTCTCTCTTGTCATACAATCCATAAGACAGTAAGACATACAATATACCAAATAGTCTTTGCCTTTAATTGATTTCCCCAAACCTTTCAAGGAAATAGTAAAAATGTCTCCAATACTCCTTGGTGGTAACCACTCTAAATTAGTTGCTCTCAATAACTTGTGTCATAGCCCCAATGTTATTGGACAATGCCAAAAGTGATGATCAACTAATTCACCACTCCCCTTGCATATAATGCACCAATGTGGGCTAAGGGATTTGTAGGGTCTTTTCGCTTGTAGCATGTCACTGGTATTTACCTTCTTAAGCACCACTAACCAAGCTAAGGCCTTTACCTTTGGTGGGGCTTTTGATTTCCAAATAAAATTGGCGGAAGAAAGGGATTCGTAGAAGAAGATTTGGAGAAGGCCATGAAGAAGAAAGACTTAACTAAGACTGAATTGGTGGGAGACAAGTGCATCTCTAGAATCCATGGTGGAAGAAGATAATTTGCATTGCATTAAGAGTGAAAACAAATCTTCTGTCCCAGTTGTTTTGCAGGAAGCCATCAAGCACTAGGTCTCAAATACATTATAATATCTTGTGAAACTTGTATATTTTATTTTCTTGTCTTACCATATTAGTGTATAGAGATCATGCATGCTTGTGCATTTGATTAAATATTTTCACCTTTAGCTGAAGTAAATATTATGTGATAATATTTTGTTCCTACATGTTAGGGCATTACCCCATTAAACCTGATATACATTGTTGGTAATTTAATAGCATCAGCCTGTTTATAAGAGGTCAAGGATTGAACTTCTTCACTTAGATTCTTTGAGCCTATGCGCAAACTCCACACCACCCCTGCTCAACACTTATGGCTTGTTTTCTACTTGTTACTTTGTTCCTCAATTTACTGAAGTATTAGCGAATACCACTTTAATTGAGTTGATGTAGATATCGGCTCATCATCAGTGGCTAAATTATCATTGGTCTTGTCCTGGGAATAATCACAAGCATAGTGGTGGATCTTGCAATTTTAATAGAGGTTTGTGCCTTCTTGCTTTTGGTACTTTTTGAAAGTAGCCTCGTTCTTCTGGTATGGACATGTGCTCTCTTGTATGGACTTGAGCTTGTAGATGGTTTCGAGCTTTAGTTGATCCTCCTAGTGGTGGTCTCTGCCTTTTGTCATCATTATTTGCCGAAGCTTTTCTTCTTCTGGTATGATCTTGTGTTCTTCTTGCAGCATGTACTTGAGCTTGTGAAAGCGTTTTGAACTTTTGATGGTTTAAATTGGCAATTTAACTGTATCAGGGTGTTTCTCTTTGCTCAAGTTACTATTGTGGCATTTTGCTGCGTTTTCTGATTCTTAATTTCGGATGAACAGTTTGAGAAATTTTAGACCTCTCTTCTTATAAGAAATAAGCAGTCTTGATGATTAGCACATAGGTTTCCATATCTTCTTAGAATATATTAAAATAGCCTAGCAGGAAGAAGGGATGCAACTCATGAGCTCAAGTAAGTATATAAGGCTTGAGGCCGAAAGAAGAAAAATAACGGCAAATTCAAGCGGATGAACTACTTTTCTCAACCCAAGTTATCCACATAAAGGTTAGCCTTCAGCATTGTGGACCACAGGAAACCTGGACATATTGAATGAAAATTTACAAATCCAAGATAAGAGTCCATTTGGAATGAACCTAGCTTCCAGTGAGCAGGTGAGAGAGGGATGGGAGTCTAGGTTCATTGCCAATGGGGACAAAAATTTACCTATATAAAAAACAGAAAAAGAAAAGTGTACATTTCCAATTAACCAGAATTTTTTCATCTCATTCTATGCTCCATTTTCTGAAGCAATGCCTATGAACTGAAGTCCAATTTCTTTGGTTAGTCAATTTCTTGGGTATCTTTTCTCACATTGCCTCAAACAATAAACCTCATTGGAGGTTCCCATGGTATGCAAATCTCTTATGAGAATATATCTAACTTGAAAATAAAAACTTGTAGTATACGATTTTCTTTGGAAATAACTCATAGAAACATTATGTAGAAACCAAGATAGAGTTAGAGGGAATGAATTCCTTGTATTTTCCATTAGTCATCATACATATATATCTGAAGGTTTAGGCTATACATTAGGTAAAATGATCTACCTTCTTAAATAGTTTAACCACATAAGTAAAGTATCCTAATAAGATCTGAGCTAATGTGTTAATGTATGATACATACTATAACACTCCCCTCGAGTTAGACATAGATGTTAATCATACTGACTTATTACATAAGTAACTAACACAGTCTCCAGGGCCTTTGTGAAGATATCGCTTTGGTGTTAGTAGGTCTTTCGTAACTTATCATGTAAAAATCAAGCCAAGTTGTATTTTCTCGGGAATGAAATGGCAATCTATCCTACGTGTTTTGGTTAGTTCATGGAAAACGGGATGCGAGGTAATATGAAAGGCGACTGGTTGTCACCTTGAACTGGGATTGAGGTTTTAATGCGGGCTTGACTAGTGATGGAGCCACATAATCTCGCATGCAAACTATGTCATTGCTCTATACTCAGATTTTGCACTAGATCGAGAGACAACGCTCTATTTCTTACTCTTTCATAAAACTGATTCCTCAATAGACACACGGTAACCAGTGAACGCCTGTCTTTCCCTTAGATCTTGATACGCATTAAGTGAAACACTCGAGTCTATTATGCCATGATTCTTTGTATAAAATGCAAATCCCGAGAGGCTCCTTTCAAGTAGCACAAATACGTTCTCTGGCGAGTCGATGATCAAGTTGTTAGAAGGCGTGTATTGGCTTAAACAGTAACGAAGGTATGCAATATCGGGGCATGTTGCTTTTAAGGTAGTTAAACATAACCGGCCTTCTGCTATCTCTCAGGGTCTTCAAACAATTCATCTTCTCTAATAAGATGTAGGCTTTGTGCCATAGGGGGACTGACATGGCTTTGCTACTAATTTTCCTATTTCAAACAATAGATCCAGAACATATTTCCTTTGAGATAAGAAGATTCCATGTTTGCTTCTCATGCTTAAACACAAAAATATTTAGCATTCAAATCCTTTGTGTGAGGTGGTCATGAAGAAAGGACTTTAGTGGAATATACTGTCATATCATTCAGGTAATGATAATATCATCAACCTACCTTCTTAAGATGTCACCTGCTTGAGAATTTACAGCAAAAGACATAATGATCGGTTGCTCTTAAATGCCATTCTCAATCACTTTACTAAATTTGCCAAACCATGCACGAGAACTCTGTTTTAAGCCATGTAATGATTTTCAGAGGCAACAAACTCTACCAATCTCCCCATGAGCAACAAACCCACGAGGTTGCTCCATATAAACTTCTTCAACAAAATCCTTATGAAGAAAGACATTTTTAATATCAAGTTAGTGGAGGTGTCAGGAAACGATTGCTCAAAGTCTCGTGATGAATATAAGATCAGCATGGCGGAGAGGTATGGAACAATCCTTTGCTGGTGTATGAGCATATATTTTTGAGCAGCGACTTCAGTGAGCAATCCATCCATCAGGATTAACCTTCATCATAAACATGTGAACTAATGGTTCTCTTCTTCGTCCTCCAGAATCAATGACCCATTTGGAGGACGAAGAAGAGACAAGGAATGTGTTTGGGTTAGCTGATTCAGGAATAGCTATAATTGGGGGTAGATGTAGACTTCAATGATTCTTGGTACAAGTGGAACCTGGCGAGTTTGTCTCTGAGGAGAATTGAACTAATTGAGTAGGAAATCTCTAATTAGGTTCTGCGGCTATACAATCTTGTATCACATGTCAAGCTTATGGCGTAGTAACACTAGCCTCGGAGGCTAGGCCTACAGTGTTACTCTTAGGTCACTATTTACCGTAATGTGGCTCGACTCACCCAATGTTTAGACCAACGAGGCCTTTACTCATCGAGGCATATGGAAGGCGGGCGAGGATATTTACGTGGTGTTCTGGCGAACTTTTTTGGAACAAAGAGCTTGAGTGCAAACAAAATCTTTGCCCTAACAAAATCATACTCATAAGCGAGGGCGGCTAGAAAGCCCATCACTGCCATCTTTTCCCATCGATCTTGTTGAACTTTAACATCTGGACTAAAGAGTAATAGCACGTTCAGTTCCTCATATGTCTTTTTATAGTCCATGAAAAATTTCATAAGCAACCAATCTTGTTTTTTAGAGCGATAAAATGTTTGACACACATCAAATATGCGAGAAATATTCCCATTTTTAGAATACAAATTCCAAATGATCCATTAACTTCTTAACATACTCATAGTGATTAATGAGAGTAAGGACTTCACCATCAATGGAATTGCAATTTGGAGAAAAAGGCGGCCATCATCCTCTGACCTCTGATTTCCTTCAAATCATCAGTAGGAGGGATGGTTGCCCATCTGATACTCTTCAAGTAGAGAGACGGATTATTTTACTCTAAGGCTTAGGACACGACCACGGGGATCGACATATTGGATCAGGGACATGGCAAATTCAAAAACTGGACACAGTCAAATCAGAATGACATAATAAAATAATAAAAAAATAATTATCCTTACAAATATTATCCTTAAAATGCAATTTAGACTAATAAAAAACAAGTGTTCAAACATTGTTCTTACAAATATTTAAAGACTAGCATTAGTAATACTAAAACTAATTAAGTTATTAAATATGATATTTTTTTTATAAATGTAATTAGTATATGATATTTAAAAAGCCATTTAATTAAAAGATTATTTTAATTTTCAGCCCTAATCTATATAGTTGTGAAAAAAAAACTGATTTGAATATTTAATTTAATGAGTATACAGTCATTATCCAAATTCATGTTTTTTAATTTGATCTTAAATAAGATTTGAATATTTGAATAATTTTTCATTGCAACTTCGATCTTCATTTTGGCATTTTTGGCATTAAATATGAATTTTTTTGACAACTAAATATGAATATTGTCTTTAACACATGTATTTTTTCTTAATTTGGTCATTTTTAGAGTTCTTAAAAATATTTTCATCAAATTTTATATAATTTTTGTTTTACCAATATTTTTGTAAAAAAATCCATTTATATCTAAAAAAAAGAAAGAAAGCCCAAAAAGAAAATGAAAAAATAAGCAGATAAATTGAAAGGTTATGGTTTTTAAGAATGAGGGCTGGATTACAATGCTTTATGAATGTTATACATAATTTTTTAACAAAAACAAGAAAAAGCCCATGAAATATATGTCGGTTGTGTCATATCCATGTATCCCGGTCGTGTCAAAAGCCTTTCACTTCTCATCTAGTCAACAACACGCCCGCGTGGGCGTGTCGACACGTATCGAGCACGTGTCCGACACTCGGACACTTACACCTTGGCGTAATGTCAGTGCTTCTTTGGTTTTACTCAATCGAAGTAATTGGGACGGTCGATTTGCCCTCAGTGATTTTGGACATTATCAGGGACCACTTTTGGAGTCAAAGCAGGCTTCTTATCTATTGGTCGGTCATTGGAAGCCAAGAAGTAGATTAGGGCGAGAGAGTGCCTTTAGAAATCGGGGGCTTCAAAAAATCTACGCAAAAACCTAGGCAAAAGAAATTTATTAGACCTAAAAACAAAACAACGAGATCGAGTACAACAGGGGAAACCAAGTGGGCGGGAGATCAGTCAGCATGATTCTTTCCGGAGGAAGAAAGTGGAGCTTCGATATAGTCTAACATGCTGGCGCGTAGGCTCCATGCACGTGGTTTCCGACCACCAGATTATTCTGGTAGGCGCGTCGACGGTTGGCAAAGCTCCTTAGGCCGACGGTGAGATCCCACTCTCCCTCGAAATAGGTGTTTCAAAAAACACCCCTCATAGCTCTCTTGAGCACTTTGAAAAACTGTTTACTACAGCGGTCGAACTCCTCGGTCGAGCCCTAGGCTCTGATACCATGTAGAAACCAAGAGGAGAAGAGTTGCAAGAATAAATTCCTTATTTTTTCCATTGATTCATCATATATATATATATATATATATATACAAGAAGGTTAGGCTATACATTAGGTAAGATGATCTACTCTTCCTAAGTAGTTTACAACCCTATAAGTAAAGTATCTAATAAAGATACAAACCAATATGTTAGCGTGTAGTACATGCTATAACATATATGTTAACATATGATACCTCTGCCATTCAAATCAGTTTATCTTCTAGCCCACACCTATCACCTTAAAAATCATTAAATGCAAGGACTTCAGCCTCCTCCCTAGTCATTGGACACTCTTCTGAAGCTGAGATTCCATCTTTGTATCCTATAATCTACCACTCAAGCATCTTTAGGAACTCCTAAATCATACAAGAATGGGCATCCATCGTTCAGAGGGCATGTTTAGTTCAGAATATGGCAATACAACTCCTCAGTGAAATCACCCCAATGGGCTGCATACTCCAACACATAAATTTCTTCATCTGAACTTTAGTTTGGTTTAATTTGGCAATTTCAGAAAGCTACTTTGTTGGTTCAGTTTTCAGTTTTATTGTCTCATAACTAATAAAAATCCAAACCAAATCAACATTCTTAAAACTTGTTTATGGTTGTTTCATTTTCTTTGATATATTTTATGCTGATTGGCTACATTTACTGAGTTTTCATCTTGCCTGAAAAATACCTCTTTTAAGTCAATTTGGGTGTATTTGGAGGAGGAACAGTGAAATCACTGAGAAATTTTCAACTGTTGGAGTTAGCGCTGAAATAAATGCTCCTTAACTGTTCTTTTTATCAAGGGAATCTCCTCAAGAATCTTGTTCGTCCTTTCTTCATTTTATTGGTTGGGTGGAACTGGTCTTGAGGCTGATGCTGGGGGCCCTGTTGTTTCTTTTCTTTTAGCGAGTTGCTAGGTGTGATGTTTGTATTCAACACTTGGCGGCGTTTTACCAGTTTGCCATAAACTTGCTCATTGAAGATACAAAATTGATGAATAATAAATGGATTTAAAATAAATCAAATAATAAGGGTATAATAAATACAAATATTAAATAGAATCACAAGCACTCATTGAATTAAAACTACTTTAGATATATATATTGTAAAATCAAATTACCTATCAAAAATATCTTGTAAAATCAAATTAATATTCAAGAACAGAGAGTAGAAGTCTGACTTCTTGTTCTTCTCCTTCATTCCATTTCTTGTGCCAGGGATTAATATGGAACTTAACTATTTTTGTGTATTTAAATCGATGTATTTTGTCTTGTCAATCGAGCATGTTCATATAAACAACTTGTGGCCAGCGTGTCTTAGGAACTTGAAATAAAAAAACTATACAAGGATATTTTTGTTAAAGTGTTGTAAGAAGACATTATTTCATATAGATAATCTAGGAATATTATCTACTTATTTATCTATTAGGTTCTGTTTTTTAAATATTCATTTTTGTAGGCATTTACTAGTTTGGTTGGTAGCTTAGTTTGCTGATATTCATAAAGGGACGTGGTGCCCATTAAGCTTTAAGCTTGTATTTTGTTTTTACAGAGGAATAAGACGTGCTTTTTATTGTTTTCTCCTCATATATGCTTTCATGTTATGAGCATGGTTAAAAGCTATATGCGTTGAGAAAAATGGTGAAGTTAGCCATAGTGGTGCAAGCGAGAGGTGATGGTTCCTAAGGTGGTCCCGATCACCTCCCAACCTATCTCTACAATTGTACCCACTTCCTTCTCTGAGAACTCTTTATCAATCCCGGTTACTCCCTTCAAATTGAATGGTCAAAATTTCCTTCTGTGGTTCCGTTCTGTCCAAATGATCATTAAGGGGAAAGGCAAATTCGGGTTTCTCGATGGTTCTGAGAAGCAACCACCACATCGAAGATCGACCTTCTGTGTGGGACATGTAATTCATTGGTTATGTCATGGCTCATTCATTCCTTGGAAGACTCAGTTGCAGAGGTGTATCTTCTTTATCCAACAGCAAAGGCTATATGGGACATTGTTCATTTGGCCTACTCTGATTTAGCGAACTCCTCACAAATGTTTGAGCTTCGTAATCGATCATGTAATCTTCGCCAAGAGGAGACCTCTGTGACTGACTACTTTAACTCATTGAAGAAACTATGGCAAGAATTGGATTTGTTTAATCAATAGAATTGGCCTTGATCCACGAGGATGAGGCCATATTATGAATGTTGGCTAATGAACATGTATATGACTTCCTTGCGAGGCCTAAATGACTCATCGGATGATGCTGGGGTCGTCTTCTTGGCTTAAAACCCTTTAATATTGATGAGATATTTGCGAAGTTCGGCATGAAAGAAAAGCGCGAAGATTGTGCTCGACCCTCCATGACCTATCAGGTAACACTTACGCAATGGCTGCCCCATAAAGACGATAATCATTCACGTCAAAAAGCATAGTGTGAACATAGCAATAAGCCCAATCACACCAAAGCAACATGCTAAAATCACGATAAACTGCAGTTGGTTTCTTCATGATCAATGGAATCGAGACATGAAAGGGAATCGACTCTTTATAAACAACCCAGCGGCGGTCCTTTCCTCACCGCACGATTGGAACATCTTACCAAATTGTTTTCTCCTTCTGAGCATTAGAACCACCCTTCCTCATTATTTGCTCCTCAAGGTGTTGCCTTCCTTCCCCTTGTCGATAGATCTCAACCTAGTGAACCATTGATTATTGACTCCGGTGCCTTAGACCATATGAGTGGTAGTCATAAATTGTTTAGTCATACCTCCTCTGTTAGACTCTATCAAATTGCAAATGGTTCATTTATCTCTTAGCTAACAGTTTCTCATGGTCTGACATTACATTGTACGGTGTTTATATATCCCAAATTTGTTTTGCTACCTCCTGTCTATTGGTAAAATCACTAATGACCTTAATTGCACTGTAACATTTAATTCATCGTATTGTTTGTTTCAAGATCAAATATTGGGTCAGACGATTGGGTGTGCTAAGGAGCTTTTAGGCCTCTACTATTTCAAGTGGAGCTTCTCAAGCAATGGTTATTAATTCGCCTTGGCTTTCCCGAAAGTTCAAACATAAGATTTTGGTTTAATATGAATATCATGTCTTTAACACCTTGCCTCATGTGCAGCCTCATACCCGCACGTGGAGTGTCAAACAAACCAAATAATGTCAAACAAACCAAATAGTCCTCCATGGACTTTCAAATCAACAAATGGGGAATAAATTGCAAAGGGGTGGCTCGAACCCAGGACCTCCTGCCGAATTAGGCTTTGGTACCATGTTAAACAACCAACTCTCCTAACAGCTCAAGCTTGTAGGGTTTGTGTTTAATATGAATATCATGCCTTTAACAGTTATCAAGTGTCTTCCTCCTCTAGACGTGATCAAGCTCTACTTCTTCCCTATAAACTTGGTCATCCTAGCTTTCCCTATTTGCAACTCCTGTTTCCCTCTTCATTTCAACAAGGTGATGTTTTTTCTTATGAAGTTTGTCAACTTGCCAAACATAAGCATCTTTCTTTTCCTTTTCAACCATATCATGCATCAAAACCTTTTGCTCTTGTACATAGTGATCTTTGGGTCCTTCCAGTCCACAAACTTCATCAAATAAAAATTGGTTTCTTTCATTTGTCTGATATTCATTCAAGAGTTTGTTGGGTATATTTTGAAATTACGCATTAAATCTGAGTTGAAAACATATTTGTTCAATTTAAATGATTGAAACCCGATGCAGACAAAATCTAAGCTTTTATGGAATCTTTGGTTAGTACTTCAGCTTTCAGTCTTACAAAATTCTTGAGAAACCATGGTCTGATTCACAAGCTCTTGCACTTACACTGACAATGGTGTCTCTCTAAACAAAAAAAAAAATCACTATCTTAGTGGCTCATTCTCTTTAATTTCAAATCAATGTTCCAACATTTTTGGGAGATGCTATTCTAAATGATATTTAATAAATCGTATGCCATCAGTCTTGAGAATTTAAACTCCATTGTACATCATTCTTCTTTTCCCTAACTCACTTATTTTAGACTTGGTATACGAATTTTTTGGTTATGCGAGTCTTTGTCCATATCATGCACAAAATTGCACCAAGTTGGATCCTCGGGCTCTAAGTGTGTTTTTGGGGTATTGTACTAAAGAGTCATCGCTATTATTCAATTGAACACAAAAAATATTTTATTTCCCGGGATGTAACCTTTTTTGAAACCCTTTCTTACTTCTCCAAAAAATCGTTTCAGGGGGAGATTGTGGGTGAAACAATTTTTGGGATAATTTTCAGTACAATTCTCGGAATTACTTGCAGATAAATTCTCGAATACACACTTTCAAGATAATTTTCGGGATATTTATCAGATAGTGGGTGTTTTTGAAGTTTATCTACTTGTGAAGAAAAATAATTCTTTGATTTTCATTCGTCAACAAATAAATGAACATACATATTTATATTCTAAGTGTTAGAGCAAGTAAAAAAACAAGTTAGAGTCTAATTAGGAGATTAAAGAGAAAAGGAAAAAGGAAAAGATTCCTAAATGGATTAGGAAACTAATCCTTAACAATCTCCACCATATTCAAATTTTGATAAATCTCCACAGAATCCAAGAATCCGGATTCCCTACAAATATCTCCACCAAATTCAAATTCAAAAATCATACGAAATCTGACTCTCCCAAATCTTCTCATCAAGTTCAAGTTTAAAAATTCCTCCACAAAATCCTTGCCCTTGGTTTCTCAATTCAATTCTGTCGATCCCTCCTCAAAAATCAAAAAAAAAAAAATCTTTCTAATTCAACAGCCAGTCTGTGAAACTTTCCAGCCAGAAAACAACCTTCAAGTCAATGATTATGAAGCTCCCCGGCCCCATGAATCCAGCCCGAAATCAGATCCAAAAACATCTCACAGTGTCCTTGATGTTCCCATTGCCCTAAGGAAAGGTATTAGAAGCTACACTAAACATCCTCTCTACAAGTTTCTTAGGTATTCTCACCTATCAGACTGTATGCAGGCTTTTGGTCACTAATCTTTCAAGTGCTGAAATTCAAGATGTTGAACTAGGATCTCTAAGGACTGAAAACTAGATACAAACTATTTGTAGGAGATGAGTGCACTAGAAAAAAATGCAACATGGGAAATTGTGACAAAACCAAGCGGGAAAACAATAGTGGGATGCAAGTGGGTGTTTACGATCAAGTATAAAGCTGATGGCTCAATCGAGTGCCTTTCTGAGTAAGGTTGCTTATGAGGATCTTTGTGAAGAGAGAAAAATGGAGAATCCCTAATTTTATTATATTCACGGGAAAAAAAAACAATCTACTACATTACATATTGGACTTATATATATATACACTCATGGGTCCCACAATACAGTAAGAAAATAAAAGGAAAAGACTGTACAATATCTAACACTCCCCTCGAGATTGATTCGGCATATATATAAATATCTGTGAAACATTACAAATGTATTTGATTCTAGGACCTCTGAAAGATTTAGTAAAGATGTCTACTAGTTGATCATTTGAATTGACAAAACTAATAGCCATACATCTTGATGCAATCTTCACTCTAATGAAGTAGCAGTTAACTTCAATGTGTTTGTTCCTTTCATAGAAGATTAAGTTGGTACAATATCAAATAACCACGAGGCTATCTGAGGATGAGCTGTACATTCAGTGCTTCTCAACACCTGAGCTCGGAAGGTGTGTCGGCCATGAATTCACATGTTGCTAGGTCAACTCGTCACTAGAAGCTGACGCTAGATCGCCCTTTACATGTTGTTTTGCTTTTCTTGAGGATCTAACAGGGTTACTGCAAATCAGAAATAAATTACCTTGAAGTGGAACACATCTATGTTGGTGGAGCCATTGATCTGCATCACATGTAACCAATAGCCTAAGTGATATGACCTCTGTTCTCGTACGATACACATGACTTTGGTGTGCTTTGATATATCGAGAGAATGCGGTCTGACATCCCGATGGTTATCACATGGTGTTGACAGGAATTGGTAGTGACATAGGAAGAATGTCTGGCTAGGGTAATGGTGAGGGTAGTTCAATTTACCTCACAGTCGTTGATATCTCAGGGATCTCACAAAGACTTCTCGCAATCACAGTCTGGGTTTGACGAGGATCCATGGGAGTGTCGTAGATTCTGATCTAACATACGGTTTCTTCAGAGATGTCTAAAGCATATTATTTAGTTGGGAAAGGACTACACGAACTAGATTGAGCTATCTATTCCCGAAAGTACCCAGGTTTTCTAAAGTCTTTAGTTTGAAGAGAGAATTGGGTGAAAGGTGTTAGCTGGTTTCAGATACCATTGATCAGCACTGTGATAATGTCGCTCCACATAAACAACTAGATAAGTACAACGCCTCGAAGGATTATGATGATAAACTCTGCCAGATAGTGCATTTGTCTTGCAAGCATGCGAATTCTTGAACGAGAGCTAAAGCGGCGAGCCATGCCGAGGAGATTGTTTGACCATATAGAGAGTGGCGTAACACGCACTAGCTTGAGACTCCTTGGTAATAAGCCAGGGTGGTCTTTCATGTACCTCATTCGCCGTGAGATCGCACCATGAAGGGGCATTTTTAATACTCAAAATGATAAAGTGGCCGGGACACATAGCGGCCGTGGAGAAAAGGAGACGGTGAAGCAATCTTGTAGCCGGGGAGAATGTCTGTAATTAGAACCAAACACAGGTATATCCTTTGCCATGGCGTGGGCGCAGGCGATCAGCGACCGTCGGGACCAATGCTTGTATATGCTGTGACAAACCTGTGGAAACTTGCCAAATGTATCTGTGAGATCGAGTGCCGGTGGGTGGTGACTCATTCATCTACCATTACCTATAGTGTGACCGGATGGGAGAAAGAAGCCTCAACGGCGTTCTTAAGAAGAGAAAGCAGAGGATATAGCGAACAAATCACGAGTAAATTGAAGATAATCGAGGGTAACTCAAAAAATTATAAATCGGACAGGGATTGCTAGTAGATCGATTACCTTCCAGAAGACGTGGGTAAGTTATCGACCAGAGCGGAGGCTGGAGGTAGGGATTTGAAGGATAGGAAGTGAGTCAGTGGGACTGGGAGAAGGAGGAACCTTGGAGCAGTGACGCGATCATAAACTGACGTGGTCGAGAAGGTACATCATAAATATAGGCGGGGAGATGATGGGAAGGGCAGGCTTGAGTGCTGGGGGAAGAGACTCGGGAGGTAGAAGAAGGAGTGAGTCCTCGAAAGAAGGTGGCCTTGTGAGAGAAGAAAAGAATGCTCCCGAATGCGTCGAGGAATAACGCGATACCCGCCAAGTGTGAAAATTCGCCTAAGAAGATGGCTGTGGCTTTGGCGCGAAAGCATCTTGGCACGGGTGAGAATATGAACAAAGCATTTAGCGAAAAGACTACGAAGGAAGGAAATAAAGTGTGTGTTGGGAAAAGTGAATGAGAAATCGAGTCATGTAACCTGAGATGAGGCATACGATTAATCAATGTAGTTGTAGAGCAGCGTCCCAGCGAAAGGAACATGATAATGGCGGAGGAGTGCAGTTTGTTTCAACAGATGTGATTCTTCGTTCGGCTACCCGTTTGTTGAGGTATGAGCGCGAGAGGCGATGAAGGATCCCGTATTGGGACAAATGAAATAAAAGGGTGCGAGAGAAAAATATTCCACGGCATTGTCAGCTACGTAACACGAATAAGTGGTAGGTTAAATTTCGGCATAAAATTTGGAAATGGAATACAACTCCAGCTCGATTTTTCAAAAATAACCAAGTCACGTGAAGAATGGTATCAATGAAAGTGACAAAATACGGAAATCTGAAGTAGGCCTTGATCCGACAGGGACTGAACATCGATGTGGACAAGTTAAAAGGAGATTTTGATTATTCAAATGTTGTAGAGACGAAGGCACAGTATGTTTCCCGAGCTAACGAGGTTTCGAACCCAGTGACGACGAAGTGCAGGAAGCGACCATCTTAGGCAAACTAAGTTGGCGGATGTTTGTAGATGATGAGGAGAGGAAGTGATTAGGCGATGCGGAGATGATTTAGAGGGTGTGAATTGATCGAAGCCTTGGACATCCACGTCAGATGCGATCATTTCCCAGTCTCCGTCCTTATGAGTCACTTAAATTTAATAAAAAAATGGACGATTCGTGCGAGTGATTTCTTGATGGAAATAAGTTAAAGGGACACTCTACGGAATTATAAAGGACGAGTGAGGTAGGGAAGGGAGAGGATGTACTTGAACCAATGCCTTTAGCCACGGTTGAGAACCATTAGTTAAGGTAGCAGTGGGTAAAGTAAAGAGGTAATAGTAAGAGAGTGAGAGATCTTTATTACGGATATGATCGAAAGCACGAGTCCCAGAATCGAAGTCGAAAGGAAATGGTAAAAATGGCGGCGTTACCGTCACGGGCAGCAGATCTGGCAGCGACGTGCTGATGCGCGAATGATCATCATACGCTGTCTCGGTGGGGGAATACCCTAAGATGTGGAGGAGCTCGAGGGTTAGGCGGTTGAAATCGAGTCGAAGAGAGCGGGCCACGTGGGCGGTAAGGGAGGCCGTCCATGGCCACGATAACAAGCGATCACGAGTGTGGCGAAGCTTGCCGCAGCCAGGTGCGGTGAGGGCGTTGTCCGCTACTTGATTACCCGCGCGTCCTCGAAGATTAGTTTGAGAAATACGAGGAAAGATACGATGTTATCGATGCGAAATTTGAATGGAGAATCGGAAGCGAGCAACCCATCATCCAAGGATGGGCCGATGATTTGCGAATGTCGATCTCAGGCGGTCTCGAATCAACGAAGGCGATAAGAGTAGGACCATGAAGAACTTGTCCAATCTGCGTGTGTTGAGCGACATCACTAGTAAGAGGCATCGATGTCGAACTCCTCCTTAAGAAGCGTCGGCCAATATAATTCAGATAAATCCTGTATCCTGTTGTAGAGATATTGACAATAGAAACCACCTTATAAAGGCGTTGGATATCAT